>JAOYMR010000016.1:11666948-11680297 GCA_025802075.1 Tenebrosternarchus preto | reverse complement strand
CATAGGAACACTGCAGTGAAATCCCCTTTATAGACACATAGGAACACTGCAGTGAAATCCCCTTTATAAACACATAGCATAGCCAGAACAGCAGAGTTTACACACCCAGACTGATTTCAATTAGCGTGCAGAATATCAGAGACGATCTCCTTCTTTTTCAGTGAGTGGTTATTATTCTCTCCCTTTATTTATTTGAGTAGTTTCTTTCTCCAAGCCTGTTTGATCTGGGATCATGTGGGTGGAGCTCTCACTAATTGGCCTGTAAATACTCACACCTGTGGTAGGCCCAGTGTTTTGAGAGTCATGGACATTGGACATTTGTGTTTGCATCAGTCTGGGAGGAGTTCATTCTGAATACAGGCCAGGGTCCCACAGTCTCTCTGCCATGCTGAGGTCAGAACGTGATTCAGATTGTTTTTACCTCTGTTCGGGTTTGCCTTTCCTTTGCACCCTCTCATCACAAGTTTTATTACAATTAACAATGAATTGTCAAAATTAATATAAAGAAGCAACTGAAGGAGATGAAACTGTAAAAACATCAAATGAAAAGACTGTGGTCCAAATCTGCTGGTGTGTTTGTCTTTAAAATATTCCTCCTTATTAAGGGACACCCACAGATCAGTAGTAAAAGTACTGCAGTAGTGTGATCATTTTTTCTGCCTCTCAGTGTCAAAGCAGCACAGACTAGTGGAGAATGTTGGTATTGCACCCACTTGACCAGAATGTATCTATAAACATCCATTCAAAGTCTCATCCAGTCAAACTTTTTATGTACCAAATCATTTCTCTTCCAGCAGAATACTGAGCTAACATCTCCTTGTTATTTTCTTGATAACAAGACTTTTGTCATGGCTTGGTGCTACACAGAACACCATCAGATCATAATGACTCAAACATACGAGTTCAAAGTGGTCAGAGATGTGTATGAGGTTGGAAGCATGTTGGAAGCACTGATGGAAACACGTGACTGCCATGCTGAATGATATTTCTTTATCTATGTAAGTCTTTGGGGTAAACAAACAATTCATTTAGTGATGTTCCAGTTGCACTCCTTTATTCTTTTTTTATTCCTGAGAAGATGGTCCAACCCTAGTGTTAACCAATGAAGATGGTCCAACCCAAGTGTTAACCAATGAAGATGGTGCAACCGTACTGTTAACCAATGAATATGGTCCCACCCTAGTGTTAACCAATGAATATGGTCCCACCCTAGTGTTAACCAATGAAGATGTTTCCACCCCTCAAGATTCACTCCTCCCTTCAACCCCCCCATTTTGTGGCACCAGCAGTGGAGAAACATCACTTCCCAATCAAGTGTCATGATAGCTTTTATTTATCAAGCAAGTGGTCCAGACGTGTGTATGAGTGAAAGAAATAGGAAGAGAGAGAGGAAATCATGGGATTGGCTAAACAGCTTGAGGAGAGTTCTGCTTATATGCCTTGCTGAGGCTAGCAGTGCAGGCATTTGAGGGGTAAAGCAAAGCCTAGGGATGGGATGGCTCTGTCCCTCTGCTCTGTCCCTCTGTCCTGTCCCTCTCCCCTGTCCCTCTGCCCTGTCCCTCTGCTCTGTCCCTCTGTTTTCACAGCAGATAGCAACTCTGTGCAGCCCAGCTCCAACTCAGTGTTAAGTGCTTTCCATTTCACAGCTTAGATCACGGCTGCACTCTCGCTGCATCAAATGGTCCTTGACAAATCTGCTCCTTACTCACTGTCATCAGATTTAATGAGACAGACAGACAGACAGACATAGTTTCAAGTGAAGACCTGAAGAATTGTGGATTTCATGCCAACCTGTTCAGAACTGCTGATCTCCAAGTCATCCGTCCCAGGACGTGTTTAGAGTGGTCTGTGTGTTCTAATCACTGGATCAGTGTTTTCCATTCCAGTCCTCGGAGAGTCCCAGACTATCCCACTCAGTTTTATACCATCGCTGCGTCTCTGAGTTCTACAGACGTTCCATCTCCTGTTGTAAAACAACACATGTATTGCTGGTTGAGAGAACTAACAATGATACCTGCCCTCTTCCACCCATAGGAACATCATATCGTATTTGACAACTTATGGTCCTCAGAAGTGAAATATACAGATATGAGATGGAGAATTTCCAAACATCTTGTGGTCAAGCACAATTGGCTGTTTAGGAAGAAAGTTCCACTGCTGCTGTTTTGTTTGTGATTCTCTTTAGCAGCAGCAGTTGGCAGCTGAAGGAGACTGGGCTTCTTCCCACTCCACTCTAACCAGATGCCATTTGACCACGTTCAACATGACATTCCTCAATTTCCACAAACACCTTTGTAACGTACCTGCGAAATGTGACTATGGTCAAGCCATCGAAATCTTTTGCAGAAGAGAAATGAAAACATGACTAGAACTGATCTGAGTGAGGAGAAGTGTTTTCTCCATTCAAATGTACAAATGTTGCTAACACACATGATGTGACACTGGACAAAAACATCCCTGACTTAACAAATATCTATACTTTCATAAGCAACATGAAAGGATCTTGTGAAGACTGATCCAAGCAGTACCATGAAATGGTAAAGCAACATTTTTTGGGAAATCTGAGCCAATGTATAAATGTGAGAAAGAAAACACAATGTGCCTTCCTCATTAAAGACAGAGTTGTGACTATTAAAACAATTAAATGTGCCTGAAAAATTCCGTTGAAACCGAACCCAAACCTGTTTACGCCCCAGTGCTTTAGGCATAGTTTAACATGTGGAATTCAGTACCTGTGGTCTCTGCTTATAGCATAAGCCTTGACAGTCATAGGTCACTGGCCAGAACAGATACAGCAGTTTTGGCAAGAACATGCCAGGCAGGTATCTTTGTTTGCGTGCCTTGGTTGAGGTGTGAAAGGCTTGATGTTAAACAGGAACCGAGGACAGTGAGGAACTAGGACAGTGAAGAACCAGGACAGTGAGGAACCAGGAAAGTGAGGGACCAGGACATGGAGGGACCAGGACAGTGAGGAACCAGAACAGTGAGGAACCAGGACAGTGAGGGACCAGGACAGTGAAGAACCAGGACATGGAGGGACCAGGACAGTGAGGAACCAGGACAGTGAGGGACCAGAACAGTGAGGGACCAGTTCAGTGCGGGACCAGAACAGTGAGTGTTTGACCAGAGTGAAAGTAAGCACAACCCAGGGTAAAACAAAACTGATTTGGAATTGAACATTTGATTTGGAAGAGATTTTAATGTTGTGGTTGACTAGCCTGTTAGTTTGTGGAAAAGGGGAAAAGAAGGATAATCATAGCATAGAAGGATAATCATAGCTAGTCAGGCCGAGAACAGTCTTGTTTTGAACCATGCAGGTCCAAATTCTAACTATAAGACACTGGAAGGATTCATACCACAGATTGCTCCATTTAATGTTTTTTTTTTTTTACATTGAAGAAAAAGTAATAAAATAACCAATTTAAATAACCAAAATTAAATAACCAGACTGTCCTAAATAAGTGCATAATGTGCCCATTTCTAATGTCAGAACACTTTAATCAAATTCTTATAATAAAGAAGGGAAAATGTTGTGTAGTGCTGTGCAGCTGGTTCCTGTGATGTCAGGTAGGATCACTGAAAAGGTGATGGCTCTGGGGAGGATGTTCATTCTGTAGACACATTTGAAAGAGAAGAAACGTGAACAGTATAATGTGTTCCTTCCTCAGTTCCTCTGCTGTTTCAGTAAGACTACAACTATGAAAAATAGCAATACTTTCCTGAATCCCAGAGCACAACCCCTTCACACTCATGTTCGTGCCACTGATTTATGGGAGTTTAATATTTCATAATGCAATAACTTGGATTTATAGATTTGGACTTGACAACAGGCTCTCCTGAGTATGACTCCCCCTTAGAGTCCACAAACATGCTGATTGCACAAAAGTCTTTTTGTGACATATCAGAACCAAATATCTTTAATGATTATCTCATGGGTGTGATAAAGAAAAAACACACATGCAATCTCTGAAGAAATATAGCTTTGTTTGAATAGAACTCAGATTTGAGCATCCATCGACATGCAGTGATTTATCAGTGTGGGAGTTCCTACCTGAAGCATGACACAAGGGCAATGAGTGTTATCAGAGAGGATCCTCACGAATGCACCAGGTCTACTGGGTCTGAACTGGAAAGGGGAGACAGCAGGTGGACATCTGGCCATCCAGAGACGTGGACAATAAGATTTGCACACGCACGAGTCAGAGCTTGTGGATGGGTGGGGTCAGGATGGGCGGAGCCAGTACGGGCGTGGTCAGGATGGGCGGGGCCAGGTGTGCACATAGGCTGCTTTGCTTTCACTTAGACTGGGATTTAAAAACTCACAACACTGTTTAGAAAAGTTGTCTGAAGGAAACGTTTCTGGTGCAGATTGGAGCGTTTAACAAAATGGCATGTTCTGATGATATTCTGTGATTGATTTTGACATAAGAATTTGTGTCCCGCTAATTGGAGGCGGGTACATTTACGTCTTGTTCACAAAGTGTGCGGTGTAGACATGCATAGCATGAACAAAACCTTGGCTCTGATTTATCGAACACACAAGGAAAATCACTTATGTGAATTCAATTTCTTGGTTAAAATAGCAATTGTGCTGTGAACGAGCACATGATCTGTACTGCTAACCAGCATGGAAATGCTGCTGACCCATATGCAGAAGGTCTTTACAAACCAAGTATGATTGTGACTACATACCCATTGGTTATTGTAAAACATGTATTATTCGTTATTTTGTCTGTTTTCATAGCAGATGAAAAATATATCATATAATGTATAAATATTTGTATATGAAGTGTGTATTTTTAGAGCATTATAATTTTTGTTACAATAGTTCATGATCATGAACATTTTAGTCATAATGCTCTGTGATCATTACAATTTTTGTATGAAATGTGCTGGTTTTATATTACATACATTCTTACCTCATTCATACCTTCTGTATTAGGAACTACAACAGGTTATGGGTTTTGTATTAGGTTAAGAGCTACAACAGGTTATGGGTTCTGTATTAGGAACTACAACAGGTTATGGGTTCTGTATTAGGAACTACAACAGGTTATGGGTTTTGTATTAGGTTAAGAGCTACAACAGGTTATGGGTTCTGTTCATATTATGACAGAGGATCAAACCTCTGATATATGTGTCTCTCTAATAATATCCAACACTGCCACCTTCTATAATACATGAGAGTTTGCATCTCTTTGATCTAGGCTGGTTTCTTAGTGCTGTATGCCAGGAGAAAAATGTACATACTTCTCACTAAGGAGCTTCTGAAGTTCTACTTCAAGATGATAAATACCCGAATAAATCTTTTGGATATTGTGAATGAAGGGTGAATGTTATATTGGAAATAGCTGAAAGCACCCACACAAGTTTCGAAGTGAGTGCTGACAGTAAGTTCTGATTAAAGAGCAGATGCTACTCCAGCTGTTATTGCACTTACAGGTACAGACTGTGGTGGTGATCTTGAATGGAGACTTGTGTCTTGCTAATAAATTCCAGTGCTCCTTGGCATCACACATCGTGATCTTGGGCTCGTGTGTAGCTGCATGGCCATGGAAACACATCTCCTGGAAATCCATCTCATGAAGGCTCTGACCCACAGGCACCTTGCTGATGTTTCTTCTGCACATGATTTGGAACTCAGCGAGTAATACAACAAACAGAATTAAGTTTTTACAAGCTTCAGCATTCTGAGATCATTCATGGTCTACCGCTTCACAGCTGAGCTGGTGCTGCTCCTACGTGCTTCTGTCTCGCAGCACTTACGTTTGACCTGGGAAGATCTACCAGGGTGAAAATTCGTGAACTGATTTGTGGCCAAGGTGGCATCCTATGATGACGGTAACTCATTTAACATCACTGAGCTCTTCAGCCATCCGACTTCCACTTTGTGTTTAAGGAGCATGGATAGCTGTATGCTTGGTTTTATACAGCTGTTAGCAATGGAAAATCGATAGAAATCACTAAAAATATAAAATGATGCATTAAGGGGAACATAAGCCTGGTTCTCTTGGGAAAGTCAGTTTTCAAGACTGCAACAGTGTAGCGCAGATACCAGCCAACAGAAATGGTTTGATTTCAGCTTTAGAGAAACATGTGCAATGCGTGCTCTTCGATTGGCTAGATGCCGTGGCCGTGGAAACCGGACTCACTGGGGTGTGTGATGCTGCACCTGCACTGGGTTTTCTTCTTTCTGCTGCATCTACATTTTTGGCAGTGGGAAACTCCTGAATTTGTTATGCTTTTCTGTTGTGCATTAAAAGCATAGCGCACCATTCTCACTATGAAGGAGACGAGGGTGTTGGAAGCAGTGGGAGCTTTGGTCAGTATTGAACTTTGGTTTGGCTGATACACCCCGTTTCTACTGCCGGAACCCCACACCCGTCTAGGATGGACATTTTTGCACAAAGGGACATTTTCACACAAGATGGAGGCAGGTTGTTCAGGCCTGTATGTCCTATCCACAAGTTTTAATGTAGTCACCGCAGAGCTGAGCTGAAATCTGTCCTCTACAGAGAAACAAGTCGTTCATGCTGTGGTGATTTTAGAACACCTTTCCTGGAAGTGATCTCCTGGCAAGCTTTTACGGTTGGTTGTTAGGGTTTGGATTATGTGGCTTTGGATAACATGGTACATTTCCACTATTGGAACGCAGAACCAATCAGACTTGGTAGAAGAAACCCAAAAACTATGCTGCAGGCTTTTTTCACATAGTCCTGAGGGTCTTTACACTTCTAAAATCTCTTAGATTAAGCCTAAACTCAGTGAGATCCTGTGTAACCCCAACCTGATTCTGACTCCTCTCCATGACTTCCTGTCTGGTGGCTCTCCTGTCCAGTATCTCACTAACACAGAGTTATTCTCACTAACACAGAGCTGTTCTCACTAACACAGAGTTATTCTCACTAACACAGAGCTGTTCTCACGAACACAGAGTTATTCTCACTAACACAGAGTTATTCTCACTAACACAGAATTATTCTTTCTTCTTAATAATAAACAGCTCTGACATCATTGTGGTTTCTGCTCAGGATTATAGAGAGTTTTTTCATTTTTAATTTTGATATTATAATTGTAACTGAACTATAATTGTAACTGTAATTATAATCTGTACTGAACTGGTCACGAGCCTGATTACATATTATGAACTGGTCTGACATTTCCAGGTATCCCTAAAGTCTCACTAGACTGCAGGGTCTGTACTGACCATCTGAGTCAGGGCTGATAATCTATTTTATTTAATGTAAATATTCAAAGCTTACACTCAGACATAAAGACCTGGAATGAAGGAAGGAATTCATCTGCCAGATTGCTTTTTCCACATTTGAAAAGAATGAAATCCAAAAGTACAATTAAAAAAATCCCCAGTCCATGTTTAATTGGCCATAGAGTCTAGCAAAGCCAAAAAAACACCATGAAATGTGTCGAAATGTCAAGATCCCCCACCACCATCAAATTCCAGTGATTTATAATGTGTTTCACAGAGAGGAGAAAACCCAGCATTGGGTGATGTTCCCACAGCTCAAAGCAGCCTCACTGCTCTTGATATACTTGTGTCGAGACCTCAGCATGTCTCAATGTGTTTGTATCGAGACCTCAGCATGTCTCAGTGTGCCTGTATCGAGACCTCAGCATGTCTCATTGTGTTTGTATCGAGACCTCAGCATGTCTCAATGTGCCTGTATCAAGACCTCAGCATGTCACAGTGTGCCTGTATCGAGACCTCAGCATGTCTCATTGTGTTTGTATCGAGACCTCAGCATGTCTCAGTGTGCCTGTATCGAGACCTCAGCATGTCTCATTGTGCTTGTATCGAGACCTCAGCATGTCTCAGTGTGCCTGTATCGAGACCTCAGCATGTCTCAGTGTGCCTGTTTCGAGACCTCAGCATGTCTCAGTGTGCCTGTATCGAGACCTCAGCATGTCTCATTGTGCTTGTATTGAGACCTCAGCATGTCTCAGTGTGCCTGTATCGAGACCTCAGCATGTCTCAGTGTGCCTGTATCCAGACCTCAGCATGTCTCATTGTGCCTGTATCGAGACCTCAGCATGTCTCAGTGTGCCTGTATCCAGACCTCAGCATGTCTCAGTGTGCCTGTATCGAGACCTTGCCCCTCATCTGAACCTATCACAAATGCACTGGTGAAATTTTCAAGAGCTTTGCTCCTTCTCCCCAGTCCTCCCTGCCTAAGAAAACTAAACTTCACAAATGTCTGGAGGCAGATGACACTGACCATTATCAGCAGACCTCTCCAAACCTGCCCGATTTAGAGTGGACTGATATCTGGTCCTAGTGGAAAATCAGATGGGTGTTACTTGAGTGCCAAATTCAATATAAGGACAACACTACCCAAAAACCACTTAATGGGGTAGAATGTCAAAATAGGAAAGAACAAATCTCCACTCTGGAGGGTTTCAAGTCAGTTGAGCAAGAACACAACTGGAACACATGGAGGACATTATCAGACCCCAACCAGACCTACAGGACGTCTGAGGCCTCTGAGCGTCTTTCTTGTCAGACTCTTCAGCTTCTTGAAGCATTATGGGGTGCTGGAGGTCAACTCTCTCACCAGTCATTGCTGACAACAATTTATGACTTACGGCTACGGTTCTGGAGAGGAGCGGTTTGGGGTCTCACGGGGCTGGACCGTGCAGTACTCCATATGCATTCAGGCAACACGCAACTACAAGCACTATAACATGCAAACATTGTAACACATGAACACGCGTGCTGTAAGAAGTAAACACACTCAAACATGCAGTGTAACACACAAACAATGTTACTGTTACACTGCTGTTACTGCTGGATAGACAGCACTCTCACACACACACACACACACACACACACACACACACTCACACACGTATGTATGCATCTGTAAACATGCATGTATACACACACACACACACACACACACACACACAGACTAGGGTTAGGGTTAGGGCACACACACATGGGCACACACAGGCACACGCACAGATCTGTTTCTCCCTCTCCAACCATCTCCCTGTTTGCTGGTGTGGTCATGCTTGTATCACCAGATCTCCTCTCTTGAGCTCTGTGTTCTGGGAAAACTTTGCTGAGGCTTGATGCGACATATTTGTATAAAACTGACCCGATCTGGAAGGAATGTCAGGAACGTACCTGTTCACCAACACAAGGCAAAGCAGCTTGTTTTGCATGGAAAAGAGGTTTGATTCATTAGCATTGCTAAAGCTATCGAGTGGTTCTCTAATGAAGTCTAAACTGTGGTGCTTCTGTCCAATCTGATAAGCTGCTCTACTCCATATTTTCCACATCTTTTTTTATGCTTGTGAAGGTTTTGTGAAGGCAGCTGGTCTTCCTGTGGCCGGTCTCTCTCTGGTCCTGATTATCTGAGCGCAGGTTTCACTGTGTGCTGAGCTCCCTGCTTGAGCCTTCACTTCACAAAACTACCAAAACTTTTTTTAGAAACTGTTATAATGAAAGATGAATTTCCTCACCAATGTCACTTCCTCATTCTTCCACGTACAACTTGATTGGTCAACAGCATTTTATAGAGGAAAGAAAGGGAGGCATGAAGAACCGCTGGGAGTGTGGGTGAGACCGGGCACCAGTGCCAGCGTGCGTCAGAAAACCACAAGCTTGACATGTGCAGGATGGGTCCGACATGCCCCGCCTCGCCCCGCAGCCTTTTCTGAGTGTCCGTGGTTGGGGAAAACATGTCCGTTTTTGGCGAGCCACGTTTCCAGTATAAACCACGAGATGTGCTCGGAGAGTCCAGCCCAAGCCTCAGGGTCAAAGGTCACTGGCCCTGGCGTCGGGGTGACGGCATACTGGAGCCGGGCAGTGAGGCAGCGAGGCAGTGAGGCAGCAAGGCAGTGAGGCAGGAGGCGGCAGGACTTCCTCATCTCTTCTGGCTGACATTGCTAAAGACACCTCAGGCTCTGTCACTCCACTCAGAGCTCAGAATCACACAGCAGGCTCTGAATCACACCTGGAGCAGCACGGCCATCTCCTACACACTTGAGTCATGCTGGTGTTTCGATAAAAACCTTTATCAAGTATTTGCAGATGGTTTTACTTGGTGTGCTTTGAGGAATTCAATTAGTCGCAGTGGTGCAGGGTGATGTGCAGTGGTGCAGGGTGTAGTGCAGTGGTGCAGTGGTGCAGGGTGTAGTGCAGTGGTGCAGGGAGTAGTGCAGTGGTGCAGTGGTGCAGGGTGTAGTGCAGTGGTGCAGTGGTGCAGGGAGTAGTGCAGTGGTGCAGGGTCTCCTGTTGTCCAACGGATCTGCAGGGCAGGAGTAAAGTGTTTCTGTTCAGGTCAGCCAATGCGGAATACCTTTCTTGCCATAAAGCCCAGAAAAAGTCAACAGCATTGACTGAAATTCCACCAGAAAATAAACCCCGAGACTTCATTTTCTCTTCAGTTTACCATCGTTCAAGCTCATGATAAAATTAGAATGTGGTTCTGCTACAGTAGGTGTCAAGGTTGGTGGCCCTGTATTTAATATGACTCCAAACACACACACACACACACACACACACAAAACCTCAAATACCCACCTACACACACTTATGTACACACACATATAAAAGTTATGTCATGCTTTTATAGGAAGGTGTTGAGGGTTATTCTCTCTTTAGATGCTCTTCAGAGAATAATGTGCTCAGAGTAAAGGTCTTTGGTATTTACTTCTCCCCAGAGTACAACTAGAGTTCATGTTTCAGTTTTTCACTTGCATATTCTTATTCTAGCGAATGTATGTGGGCGGAGACACCCAAGTGTGGGCGGAGACACCTGAGTATGTGGGCGGAGACACCCGAGTGTGTGGGCGGAGACAACTGCTGGAGCTGTGGTTGAACCAGTGAAGTGCAGGGAGCAAAAGGAGGAGACACGCCTGGAGAGGAACCTCTGAGGACCACTGAGCAGCAGTGACTCAGCTGGCTGTGACCTGCTGTGTGATAAAGTGAGCGTGAAGATGTGTGTGTGACTCTAGTGGTGACAGGACAAGAACATCCACGTCCTGGAAACCAGTCAAGTTTAGACAAATGGACAGACAGACGCACAGTGTCTGCCCTGGCTGAGAATAGTGTGCAGGGCTGGAGTGTTGGCCTGGGCAGCTGCTTGGAGCTGCTCTTGGGTGAAGGCTGCGGACTGCCTGGGGGAACCCTGTTCCACCATGCTCTTCCCCAGTGTGAGCTCACTCCTCAGGCATGTGGAGGGGCCCAGCTAGCCAGAGGGCATGGAGCATGCAGGCCTGGCAGCGGAACCCCCTGCTGGGGCAGCCACTGCCAACCCCACCCTGCACAGCCCCCTGCATGGTCCACACAGCTACACTGTGCTTTGAGAGATAAATAATATACATTTATAAAATAAATACACTAACATTCAGCCATGGTGCTTTCACTGTATAATGTGTGGAGAATTGTACTGCATTTATGAAGGTTATTTATGTGTTAATGCTAGTCTCTGTGCATATAACAGAAGACCCACAGGGGGAGGGATGGACGGATTCTTTACTCTGGGATCTCTGTGTCTGATATGCTACGTCTGTAGTTATACCAGTCTGGACTGGCTGAGGCTTACTGGGAGCATTGGTTTCATGATGATATATATGTCCTTTTGTCCTGAAAGACAGTTTAATCTGTTTTTTTTTTGCAAGACGATCTTCACAGTCATGTACCACCCCGCAGTGGCACTGTGTCCTGTACACACACCTCATCACATTGGCACTGTGTCCTGTACACACACCTCATCACAGTCGAGCGTGTTTGAACACTCGATTACACGGGCCACCTGAAGGCTTGGCGACCTGATTCAGGGTCATCTGTACAGAATAACCTTCGATCGGACCGGGCCTGTCCAGGCAGGGTAGCGGGGTAAGGAGAGGCCGTGCTCTGTTGATTCTGGAAGGCCGTTCCAGTACGGGCAGCACACACACACACACACACACACCATTCTGTGCTCCACAGTGATCTTCAGCATTCGGTTTTTCACCATGACCTCTTTTTCCTGCAGCATCTGTCCAGCTCAGCCCAATGTGAAAGGTTGAAGCGGAGAGAGGGTTGCATTTCAAATGATCCTGACCGGTTAGCTAAGAACTTTCTGACACTTACAAATCTCTCGCTGCCATGGAAACCAAGGTACACACACATAAACACAACCAGGCAGCCAGGGCACAAGTGCCCTGTAATTATCTCTAATCATGCTCCTTAATTAGTATCGTTAGGCTCGTGTTGCATTTTTATTACTGGTCCCAAGTTATTAATTGATTTTCCATCCCATGCGTGATTGATGTTGAATGTTTCTACTCTCAGCTGTTTTTTCGTGCTCCACCTCCCCACCTACGTCTCCTCCCAGGGTCTGGTTCACTCTCCCCTCTCCTCCACCTGCTCACTCGTTGCTCCTGGCTGTAGGTATTTGGCAGAAGATGTGCGAATTTTAAGGCTCATTTGAGAGTTCTGCGTGAGGTCAAGACAAAGTGAAGGGAAGCTGAGAGAGTGTAGAGTTAGCATGACTGCAGGGTCTCCATAGCGACGCCTTCTCCTGCCCTAGCACCGGGGGTGGGGGATGGGGGGGGGGATAAACCCTGCAGAGCTGCGATTGGTTCCCAACAAACTACACAATGAACATCAAAAAGAATTCATTAAGGAAACGCATGAACCAGAACCAGAGGGGAGGTCACCAGGAGCTGGGTGATGACAGTTTAACAATGTTAACGATCTTAACGAGCTCAGTGCAGTCACAGTCTCAGAGCACCACACCCTGGAGTGTTCCAGAAGAGCCCAGGTGGAAACAGGACAACCTGTCTGATACAACGGCTGAATGTTTATTCTCCTTTAGTCCATCTAAAGACTTAGAAAAGCACATCATGCAGGTGCTAAAATCAAATGTAACATTAAACATAACAATGTAAACAACGCTGGTACTGTTACATCTGCTGTACAGACTCACATTTGTTTTCCTGTGCAATTCACTGTAAAAAGTTTCGCATTAAATAACATTAGAATGACATTAGAAATCATTGTAAACCCTGTTAAACTTTGAGGCTTCATGACAGGACTCCTGACATCCTACTGACATATAAAAACATTACATATAACTCACATGTAATGTACCTGTGACAGCAGACTGTTGATTCTGTATGTGCCTGTATTATGAGTATTATTTTATATTATCATTGTAGTGTTGTAACTAAACAAGACTCATGTCAAAATACTTCTCTGCTGGAACGACAAACATACTGATCCATCGTTCGTCAGTAAGACCATGTAAGAGAAATTAAAAAAAAAAAAACCATCTCAACCCCCCTCCCCCCACCTCCAAAACAGCCCCAGTCCCCCCACTTCAAAAAAAAGGAAAATA
>JAOYMR010000016.1:11655224-11665479 GCA_025802075.1 Tenebrosternarchus preto | reverse complement strand
CAGCTTTCCTTTTCTTGTTTTCCTTCTTTCCATCTTTGGATTGTTCCGTTTCCTTCCGCCTCCCCCCACCACCAAAACAGCCCCATTCCCCCCACTTCAAAAAAAAGGAAAATAACTTTTCTTTTCCTCAGAATCTCTGTAAAGACTTTCATGTTGCTTTGTCTGAACACTTCATTAGGATTATGGGCTTCAGTAATGTAGTCTCTGACCTGGCATGGTCTTCTAACAGCTGTGGTATATTCTCAGTCCCCAGTAGAATTTCTCTGTTTCTCTTGCTGAAAATCTGGCATTGTCATCTTCACACGCTTTTCCCACTTCCCGCATGTGAAGCTTTGAGGGATCAGAGGAGGTCACGTCCCACGTCGGAGTGACCTGTCCTGAGGGAAGTGTCGCGCAGATACGCCCAGCGTAAGTGCAAAGGTCACCAGTGTGAACCCTCCGCACCCGATAGTCACAGAAGCAGTTAATCTACTGAGCCCCGCACCACCACCACCACCACCACCATCACTTACTGGTGCCACACGCAACCCCACCCAGTCACCTTCCTGACGTGGCGTGACAGGGGCGGCTGGACGGAGGGAGGGGGCCAGTCGATGAGAAACGAGGGAGTCACCAGCTGGAGTGCTGCTGCTGGAGTGAGACGGAGGGAGTGGGGAAAGGCTACGAAACTTGTTTCATTCAGACGCTCTTGCTGGTTCACTGACAGCTGCCTGGCTCCTTAGGAAATGAGTCTAGAACGTCTGTCCCAAGCCCAGGAAAACAGGGGATGGATCCACGAACTGCATTAAGTCATGGCATTGTTCACGAGGCGATGACAGGGAGCTCTTAACAGAATATTCCAGTTCTCAAACAATGGAAAGTAAATCACTTAATCAGCCTCTCCTTGCTTATAAAGGAGAAGAACTAACACAGGACTGTTTGTACAATGACTAAGAATTGGGATGAATGGAAAAGTCTCTACAACTGTAGCTGAGAGAGGAGACCAAGCCCGAGTGATTTCATGTCTGCACAATCGCTTCCAGAAAGCCTGTCGAGATACACCACTGCAAAACGCTTGTGTGATCAGGAACGAATGGAGCGATCAGCTCTTGCTGTGACAGATGAATCACTGTTCTCGCTCGGATGGGATCTCTCGTGTTGGACGAACAGTACAAGTAACAGATGTTTTGGACTGATGTGTTAAACAAGGAATGAAAGATAAAAACCTTTGCACAACTGCCGGAGCTGTGTGTAATCTATCTTCATAATCTGTGTGTAATCCATCTTAATAATCTGTCATCTGACAGAGGGTAATTCAACACTTTAAGTTCTAGATCAGAGAACAGCAGTGCATGTTTTATTGTTGATTATAATCTCTCTGTAATCTCTATCTGAATGGAATATTGATCCATTACCATAAAACACAGGGTCTGGTATAAAATGCGTTGCTTTGACTCAAAAAGGTAAACATGCTTTCTGGACTCTGGTTTGGCCTACTATCAAACAGTGAGTTCTTTTCTGCATATTGTATTTTAGTTAGAATCATTAATTAGAATCATAATTAATCATATACTTCTGCAGTGCTCATAATGCATCTGGAGAAATACAGAGTAATACAGAGAAATACTGGAGAAATAGAGAGAAATACTGGAGAAATAGAGAGAAATACTGGAGAAATAGAGAGAAATACGGGTGAAATAGTGTTCAGAAATATCTGAAAGTTTTATGTGGATTAGATTTTTTTAACTACCTATAAATCGCTGCCTGATGTGGTCCAGACATGTTCAGGAAAGAGGATCAGTGGCAAAAAAGGCCTGAGCTGAGCAGATTTATGCCCTCCAGGTAACTAAGTGACTACAGTTTATTCTTTTTTTTTAATAAAATTTTTCAAATTTCATCTCCTGGCAATTGAACGTGACATACTGCCGGTACTTTAGCTATGCAGGTCTATGCAGGTCTATACAGGTCTATGTAGGTCTATGCAGGTCTATGCCTGAAGAGCTTTAGTCCAGTTTTTAATCAAACGTCTGTAAAGTGTGAGTTTTATTAGTACCTGCAGAGGCCGATGGCCTGGTGCTCATGTAATCACGTTACTCCACGGATCCTCATGCTGTCATCTTCACCGTCAGTATACGATGAGTCTTATGTTTCTTTGTTGTTGTGCTGTTTCTCCTGGCACAGTTTCTGATGGAGAGATTAGCACAGTCTCCGCTACTGAAATGAGTGGCAGGAGTCACTGCGGAGGGGCCGATCAAAGCGAACTACAACGCCCCACCAAGGCAGATAAATAGACACTTCCTCCCTGCCTTTCTCTGCCTGGTTCTCACAGCCGCGGTGGAGACCCTCCCAGGCCGAGCGGGCGGAGGAAACGGCCCCCACCACATCAAGAGGCAGTCTCCTGCTACCACAGCATGGAGGGGGGGGGCACCCAGATACCACTCCGCTTCCTGTAGGGTGATGATGCATGTGGCAGTTGCCAAGTTACAGAGAAAGCGAATAATTCCAGTGACCGCTGTTTAATTGCACGCGAGCACTTGTTACAGCTTAGAGTGTGTGTGTAATTGCGGAAGAGAAAGGTTTGGAAATTCCCACTACTTTAGTGATTCCTAACTGGAAAAAAATTGTTGACATTTTACTTCTACAAAACATTTTATTGGATTAAGATGATCAGGCCTAATTCTCTTTTTCTTTACAGCCTCAACAGTAGACACTGATGTTGTAAATTAAGTTGTTTAAGCTTGACTTCTCTATCCTGTACTTGCAGTAAAACCTTTCAACATACATTAATGTGAAATGTACACTTCAGCGCTCGACACATTCACATTACAAAACCAAGCTCATGAAATCTTAAAGGTTTCCAAGCAAACTCAAGCATGAGAGTGGATTCAGGCTTTGTGAGTTTTTATTAAGTCCTAACTTTGATTATTGAGATTGGACAGAAGTTCGGTACTGATGGCTCAATGTCAACGTCTTCATCATGATTTTGTGTCCACTAACTCTCTTGCTGGTAGTTTCCTGGGCTGTAGCAGCAATGATCAGTCTGCCTTGCTAATGTTTTCCTTACTGTCAGAGAAGAGCTAAAGGCAGGTTCTCTCTTCACCAGGAAGTGGACAGTGGAACATCATGAGATGAACCTCTTTCACTCTGTCATGTTCCCATCATGAGTTTCATGGCCTTGTTTGGCTTGTTTGGACCAAACTTTTTTCTAAGTGAAATATTAACTATCAAATCTTCAGGTTTGCCAAGAAACCATGTATAATCATCTCAGTTTTAAAACATGAAGGAACATCCCAGGTTTTATCCAAGTCCTTTGGAAGGTGGGTCAGGTGTGTTGGAGCAGGGAATCCCAGAATCCCAGAAGCTGTGCTGGCTACTTGGACCTTGGGAAAGCCGTACTGTGGAAGTGTAGGCGTCTGATATCATTTCCTGCTCTGCTGATGTTTGGACTGTTTTGGGGGTTTCCTGATGTACAACTCTGAGACATTACATGTAACGTGATGACGGTGCTCCTCCACGTGGAGGTGATTTCATGCCTGTGGAGGTGACGTGAAAGGACAAGGGCAGGAAAAGGGAATAAAACTGGAAATGACATCTGCTGTGGCACAGTGGAGATGTCTGGCCTAAAATCAACAAGAGTTAGGTAAGAATCAAAACAATTCAACTAATGATGACTGTTACATCGTTTGTTTGGAAGTGAGAGTTTATGCAGAAGTTGCTCACACCAGTCTCCCTCCAGACGGGTATTACTGAGTCAGCATTAAAGGAAGCAGTGTTTGGACTAGGTGCTGGATGTGTGGCTTCCAGCGAGACGTTGAAAAGCCCACTAGTAATTCACTCAGCAGTTTGTGCTGAAGGAGGGCTACACACTAGTTCAGCACAGGCACTGCAAGCACTGTGACTGCCGTGATATCAGCACCTTCAACAGGCTTGGTGGTTGTCTAATGAAAGGTGTGTGTACACTCTCCTCAGGCTGGGAAGGGAGGGGGATCGCTCACACACACACACAAACACACACAAACACATACACACATACACCTACACACACACACACATACACCTACACACACACACGCGCGCGCACACACACACACACGTGCGCACACACACACACACACACACACACAAGCACACACACACACACACACGCATGCACACACAAACACACACACACACACACACAGTCCTACATCCCAGCAGCAGCTGAGAGAATTAAAGAAAAACTGGATGAGTAATGAATGAGTTGAAGCAAGGCCACCCAAACAAAACTCTACAATATTATATCACTCCTGCAAACAAGACGTAAGTTTGCCCGGGTTGCCAGATCTGCAGCATGCTGCCGTGGTTTATTCCCACTGACAGGAAATCGAAACAGACCTGTACATTTCTCCACCTGCTTGGACACGTCTTTCATGTGTTTTTTTTTTTTTTTCACTTCAGTCTCTGTAAAAAAAATCAAAAATGAGGCTTTTATTAAACAGCATTTAGGTTCACTGGAGTGTGCCTTCGGAGGCAGTGAGTCATCACACAGATGCATCGTGGGTAACACCTAATGTTTTTTTTTTCTCTCTAAACATGTTTACTGCATGTGTCAAACGTCCCAGGAGCCCATTAATGGCGTTAACTAGCAACTGGTTCAATACAAGCAGCGCCATGTTTGGGTTAGAGCAGTGTGTCCAGTTGGTTGTTATTAAGATCAGATCACATTTTAGTAGTTCTTGCAAAACCCAGCTTAAAGGAACTGTATTGTCGTTCCATGTCCCATAAGCACTTCAGATGTCTTCCCCTACACCCCCCCCCACCCCCACACCACCTCACCCACCATAGGATTTGCCCCTCTGCCCATCACTGGCTCTCATCTTGGTTCTCTGCTTGCCTCTGCTTGGTTCTCCATCAGTCCATTATAAGGATGTTTAAAAGAGATATTCAGCATCATTCTAGAGAGGTCCCTTTCCTCACTGTGGACCAATCACTGTCCAAAGAGACCAGTGTCGACCAATCACTGTCCAAAGAGACCAGTGTCGACCAATCCCTGTTCAGGAAGCCCACAGTGTTGAGTAGTGTTTTTACTGCTTTAATACACCTGATTCAGCCCATAAAAGGGTTCCCAGTTTATCACTGAAATCTTTGTTTTAATTATTGTTCAATCAGGGATATAAAAATTCACTAAAGGTTCTTTGAATGATCTTAACCTTCAAACAACTCTGCGTAAGGGGGTATGATATGTTTTTAAATCAAAATATATAAAGTGCTGTTGTCCTTTGAACATTCTGTACAGTTTGTTAGTTCATCTGATATTGTTTTAGTCATATTAGTGTTCAACGATACTCTGCTGCACAGAAGATTCTCCTGGCACTAATTTCTCTTCAAATGTGTGATGAAATACATTTTTTTTTGCTTGACAGACTCAACCTGACCAAAAATGTGTGAAAGACGAGACGCAGGAAAACACGAGTGCTTCATCCGGATGGCTGAGCGGCGCTTTCCCAGGGCCGACACTACCCATCAGCAACAGCTCATAATCAGCCTCACGTTCACGAGAACAATCACCCTGGCTGCATACAGGCTTTGTGTGTTTCAAAGCTCTAAAGGTCTTCCCATGTATTTGCTCTTGTAAACAGCCTCAGAAAATGAAAATATTTAAGGGTTGGATTCGTTTTTTTTCAAGGCGTGTCACCAGTGGGGTGTTTCGGGCACGCTGGTACAGTCTGACTCTACGTCTGACCTCTGACCCGTGTGCCCACAGCTGAACAGCACAGCTGGGCTGTGTCTGACGTTCCCTTTTCCAGCACAAACACTTGTGAGTAATGACAACCGTCTTCCTGCCACCACGCTCTGGTGAGATGAAGGTCAGATCCAAACCATGCATTCTCAAAGCTGACTTTACAATCACTGTAGGGAATATCATTTTTTATTCAGCTTCCTTAGTGAATCCCTGATGACTGTTGGCAGGGGAGCTGTCCCCACCCCTTCCCCCACCCACACCCCCACACCCACCCTTGGATTCGCCCCGCTGCTGGAGGCCTGGGCCTGGGCTACAAGCAGCTGCAGGTCTGGTTTGTTTTGGCTTCGCTGCACTCTGACATGCTTGGGAAGGGCAAGGAGAGGAAGTGGGTGGACCAGGCATCCCCCCACAGCAGAGAGAGAGAGAGAGAGAGAGAGAGAGAGAGAGAGAGAATAAAACAGGGAGAATGAGTGAGAAAAAGATGAGAGATAGGACAACATAGAGAAAAAGTAGAGTAAATAATGGGAACACAGAAAAAAAACTGAGTGTAAAACGAGACTGAGGGAGAAGAGAGTGAGAGAGGGAGAGGTAAGTGAAACATAAGAAGAGGAGTGTGAAACAGAGTGGAGAGTGAGACAGAAAGAGAGGAAAGTGAGACTGAAGGAGAGGAAAGTGAGACTGAAGGAGAGAAGAGTGAGACAGAGGCAGAGGACAGTGAGATTGACAGAGAGGACAGTGAGACTGAGGGAGAAGGTGACTGAGTGTGTTTTCTCTCCTCCCAGGCACTGTGAGCTTGTAAGGCCAAGGCCATCTGTTTTTAATAAGGGGCCTGAGCAGCCCAGGGGCTGTGGCTGGAGTACAAGCCCAGCTTGGTGAGCCTCACCCCAGCCACCGCATTCACACAAAGTCCCTGCAGCAGGCGTGGCCTGGAGCTGCTCGACTGGGACACCTCTCCGTCCCAAAGCAATTTACTCTCTCGACAACCGGATGCACCCAAGGGGCCCCATACGAGCGCCTTGAGACCATGAACTGGGTATGTGGCCTGGCTGCAGTGACACATGCTCACCAGTGGGGGGCAGTGTAATGCTGTCAGGCCACTGTTTCAAACAGGAGGGGAAGGTGATTGGTGGAGGTGGAGTTAAGTGTGAGGAATGCTACTGTGGCATCATGGATGAGTATGCACTCTCCTCTTCAGCATCGGAGAGACGGATGTTCAAAACTGACCAATAGCATCTCACCATGTGAAACTTGAACACACGTGACAAGTTGTTGAGGTCAGAGCTGGGGGTTTCCTCTGACCACATTCGTAGGAAAGGCACTGAAATTTTCCTTCTTCATAGTAAGTGTGGTGTGTGTTGTTTGGGCCGTAAGGTTGTCTGGCTTGTATCACCTGCCAGTACCCCTGGACCCTCACCCTCATGTGCAGAATGGCAGTGCCCAGCTCTGAGCTGCCCCCCAGGCCTGGCAGTGCCAGCTCACATGGCCTTTGTGCTCTGCTGATTCAGCACGTGTGGAGTCCCAGTGAGTTCATCGTCCTCGCGAGCACACGACCATCGGTCGGAATAAACTAAACAGCCACTCAGTGGGGGGTCTGACTCCACAGGAACGTCCGCAATATCGGACCGAGCTGTTTCAGTGCTACTGTTCTGCTCAAGATCGAAAACTTGAAACAAATACATTAGATAAAGTGTCACAGACTTTTTAAAAAGTATTTTCACTAATTTATCAACAGTTTGTTTCCTGTTCTTTATATATTTGGTGACCTGTGGGGTCCTGTAGGGTCAAACCCCCCCTGCCGAGTGTGTTTAGTTCGGTCCAAGTCAGGGTCATGCAGTCATGAAGGCAGTGAGCTCACTCAGGCGCGGTGCTAACTTTACATCCAACACAGAACACAGCAGCACAGAAATCACATCCAACGAGAACAAACTGGACCATATTACTGTTCAATGAGGCAAGCACTGCACACCTGTAACACACACACACACACACACACACACACACAAACACATACAGCCCTGCCAGATTAACTCACAACTCTGCTCCATTGGTAATGTCTGTCTTCTCTTCCTGGCACTGATTTATGAGACCCAGTCTGTTTCAGACCTGAGCTCTGAAGCATGTGAGGTCAAGTCCATCCTTCTGTGAGTCAGAGTGACATTAATGTGAGTGTACACACCAACGACTGTCCTGTGGCCACACCAAAGACCCACCGCCATCCCGCCACGGTCCTGCCACTGTCCCGCCACCTCGAAGGGTCCTGGCTGCTTCGGCCCAACACCACTCTTACAGGTTGATGATTATTCAAGTAAACACTGCTGTACCCATGAGACACACAGCCTGTAATTATTTTTAGATTTGGGGAATTCCAACTGCAGTAGCTGGAAAATGGGTAACATACTCAACAATTAAAAATACAACTGAAACACAACTTGCTAAAATTGCTTCACAAAAGCTCTGTATTTACATATTTCAAGTGGCATTATGTAAACATGCCATATAAGTTGTACAAATAGTTGGTGAATAAGGCAGTTTTCCATGTACACCTGAAGATTGCATTGCAAGACCAGATGAACTGCGATTTGTCCACAAAATATTGTGAAAATGACAGTAATAGTAATTCAGAGTCCTGTGGCTCAAACCACATAATCTAGCAGTGGAATAATGGGTCTGGGTTAGCAGGGGGGCCCACGCAGTGAAAGATTTTAATCTGATTAAGATCTCAGGCCAGACAGGCAGGGGGGTGACACACACTTCCCAGCTTTGAGGCTGCTGGATCTGTGGATTATTAACAGATCCAGTTAGTTACATTTCCATTAATTTACATTTACATTTTCAGCATTTAGCAGACACTCTTATCCAGAGCGATTTACAAAAGTCGTTAGTTGGTGAATTATAAACCTCACTCCAAATACAGGCAGGAGAAGAATGGTCCTAATTTCACATGTTCTCTTTTCCAGGAACACGCAGACCCTCATACTGCTGGGAACTCCACACTGTTCTGTGAACAGTGACTCACGTCCATTGCAGAAAAGCTTGTCTCTCTGCTGGGAACTCCACACTGTTCTGTGAACAGTGACTCACGTCCATTGCAGAAGTGCTTGTCTCTCTGCTTTTATAGGAATAACGTTCCTCTTCCACTGCAGAACAGGATCTTCATTCTTTGGTGTCGAGAAGGTGAGGAGAGCACGGGTGGAGCAGCCAGGTGAGGCTAGCATGGGTGGAGCAGCCAGGTGAGGCGAGTATGGGTGGAGCAGCGCAAGCATGGGTGGAGCAGCCAGGTGAGGCGAGTATGGGTGGAGCAGCGCAAGCATGGGTGGAGCAGCCAGGTGAGGCAAACATGGGTGGAGCAACCAGGTGAGGCGAGTATGGGTGGAGCAGCGCGATCATGGGTGGAGCAGCCAGGTGAGGCGAGCATGGGTGGAGCAACCAGGTGAGGCGAGCATGGGAGGAGCAGTGTGAGCACAGGTGGAGCAGCCAGGTGAGGTGAGCATGGGTGGAGCAGCACGAGCATGGGTGAAGCAGCGCGAGCATGGCATCCAGATCTGCTCGCTATGCTCCAGCTCCTTGCTTTTGTCCCTGCTAGCGAGCGCAGACAGGCTGGGCAGCGAGACGCTGACTCCTCCTGCTTGTTAGTGCAAACAGCTGCCCAGCAGAGCTGCTCTGTGGAGCAGTGGGAAACCAGCAGAGCTGCTCTGTGGAGCAGTGGGAAACCAGCACTTCAGGCTTGCACTTCAATTAAGTTAAATATTACATAATTTGTTCATATTGTTTGACATATTGTTTGATTGTTTGGCACATCTGGTTGCTGAGAATATTAAATGTTCATTAACAGCGGAATGAAAAATAATAGTCTGAAGTAACTTCAGCAGTGCAGTTCGGGTGTTGTTTCGATCTGACATATACACAGTTTGATGTTTCTATATGATCATTCACTGTTTCGATCTGACATATACACAGTTTGATGTTTCTATATGATCATTCACTGTTTCGATCTGACATATGCACAGTTTGATGTTTCTGTATGACCAGTCACTGGCTTTGGCTTGGGTCTGGTGTTCTGAGGGGCAGAGCAGGGCTCCTGTGTGGTCAGCTGGGAGGGACTGGGAGGGGCTGGGAGGAGCTAGCTGCAGGCTGGTGATGTGAGAACAGCTGTGAACAGTCCCAGTCTCCTTCAGCTTCAATCTCAGCCTTTGTGTGAAGCTGTTTCTATGGAGATGCGTTTAGCCAGGCGCCTTCTGATTCAGATTTTTACCGTGAGATCCACAGTTACGGTGGTTACGGTTACATCATTGCTTCAGTAAATTCCATGGCAATGACAGGCATGTTACATTGTGAGCTCAGGCTGGAGATCAGGACCAGGACAACCAGCTTCTCTGATCTTCATATCTGCTAGGCACTGTCATGTGCTCAAAGATGCTGGTGGTGAGTGAAACACGCATGTCAGAAAGCAGCTCCTCCTCTGAGACAAAGCACCTGACACACACACCAGTGAAGTGTCCTCACAACAAAGCACCTGGCACACACACCAGTGAAGTGTCATCACAACAAACGACT
>JAOYMR010000016.1:11643509-11655124 GCA_025802075.1 Tenebrosternarchus preto | reverse complement strand
CCCAACATCTGCACAGCATCACTGACACCAGGGCATGCTGGGAAAAATCACAGTTTTACCACAAAAACCAGTCTCTCTTAATAAAACACACACTCTTGATCTCCAGTTTCTTCTGCACAGCAGTCAGGAGATTAAAGGCAAGTGTAAACACTCTTTATAATGCAAAACCTGCTTGTGTGTTTGTTTGTTTGTTTGCTTGTGTTCTGTTTAATCACTGTTTGAACATTTGATCACTGTTTCTAGGTCAGAAGCCTATATTCAACCAAACATGTCTCATCTTTTCTGGATCATCACAGTGTTCTCAGGCGCTGATGGTTAACCTATAGCACCTTTGTATTAGTGCCACTCACCAAGGTCATGTGGTATTACGTAGTTTAATGCTAATAATGTCCTTTCTTAATGGCTTTTAATACCCTTTGTGACACCTGGACGCTCACGTCGATGTAACACCATCAATGTAATGGTGTGTCTTTGCTACTTTGATGCTGTCATGACATGGGACAGTGGGTGGGTGGTTTGTTTTCCCAAATCAGATGATTACTGCAGGGAAACGCTTTCATACAGAAGGCAGATAAACCTTCAAACAAGGCATGAACATCCTGCCGTGGTTCCGTAATCCAGCGCGTCCCCACAGACTTGAGGGACGCAGAGTTTAGAGGACGGGTCTCTGTCGATAAGATGCTCCGATAGCCCTCACGGGAAAGGAGATGCTTGTTGTGGTTTGCGGCTCGAAACGAAACAGATGGAATGTTAATTCTTTACAAAATTGTTGGTGCAGCATAAATATTTATCATGGCAAATTTACTGTTGTTTTAGAAATGACAGTGAGTCTTTTCCCAGGGTTTGAATGTCTGTAAACAGTGATACAGCAAATCATACGTATTTGGGTTAAATGACCCGGTGTAACCAATAATCAGTAACAGTTACATTTAAGAAAGACTGGATGATTATATGACTGTATTAGATATGTAGCTGTAGCGTAATTTGTGTACATGTAGATATGTGTTTATTAGTTTTGTTTGTTTGTATGTTTGTTTATAAAGTGTAAAGTAATGTTAGCATTCTGGGTAAGCCGGTACATCCTCTCTGTCTGCCTCTCTTAGAACTGGAATTATTCCCATTATTCAGTGCCAAGCCGTAAGTGGTTCTCCAGCCCTAGGGAACGTAAAGTGACCACAGGTCCAGAGGAAAGTGGTGTCCTGCCAGCTGTAAGAACAGGCACCTCCCCCAGCTGTGGGCCAAACCCTGGAGCCAATCAGCCATTCCACACAGGATGTGGAGGTAAGACAGCCCCCACCTCCCGACCCACACCTGCCCACCTCAGCCATGCCAGGAGGTATGCCAAGCAGCAAATAATGAATGTAATGGTGTGTAATGTAAATAAGTAGAGTAATGCTGGGTAGTGTAAATAACTAATGTAATGCTGTGTAAACAGAGGGGGTGCAGGACAGGCCTCACACGGCCCCTGGGGTCCAGTTCTGCTGAGTCACTCCTGCCTGTGTGTCGCCAGTTCTATGCTCTGTTTCCCATCTCCCTTCTCACATCCAAGCACATCCAAAATAAAACCACTGGAAGATGGGAGAGTGTGGGAGGTACTTTGTGGTGTTGGGTGTGATACAGGGCTGGGGGTGTGTCATCAGTTCCTCATTGCACTCCATGTTGGAGGTGGAGCAGGTGGGTGGATGCTCCGTGGCCAGGGGAAGGAGAGGCGCTGGTTTCTCTGTGGTATTGTAGCAGGTAAGTCCCACATGCCATTCTGGTTGAAGGTGAGGTCGGGGCTGAGGGGAAAGGGCGGAGCCACAAGGGGTGGGTCACATGGGGTGGGGGGGGTGGGGGTTTTGGCACATTTAGCTGGGCTCACGTCTCTCTCTCTCCACCAGACTCTTCTGCCCCTGTGTTCAGCTGGATGGAGACTGGATGCGTAGTTTGTGAGTCAGTGAGTCGTCTCCTCACTGGTCTGTTTGAGATGACAAAAGAGAGAGTTAAAATTACAGGAGGAAGAAACACATCGGGCTCAAGAGTGAGTAGTGAGTAGTGAGATGGGAATTATATGTGGATCAGCAGACAAAGCAGACACAATAGATAGATGAAGAGGGGGATGAGAAAGAGAGAGACAGAATGAGAGAGAGAGAGAGAGAGAGAGAGAGAGAGAGAGAGAGAGAGAGAGAGAGCCCAGGGGAAAATAGTATAGGGGAATTTTCCTGCCAGATGTTTTTGCTTTAAAAGAAATGTATAACCTCCCTGTTTCAGGGACTGACCTCTGATGGTCCAGCCACCCCCTCCCAAATGCTTGTTCAACCCCTTTAATCAAACCAGCATCTGGACTGAATCGCAGTTGTGGCGACAGACGGCTGATTGCTCCTTAGCAGACCACGGAATGATGTCACGTCACATTAATAACAGAATGGCATTTGTCTTTCTGTGAGGGAGAAGCAGACCACGGATCTCCAACCACGAGAGCCCACTTGAGTCCCATGGACAAAGAAGGTGGCTTATCTAGAGGACGTGACCCTTATCAGGACACGGTGTCTACATAAAAACAGCTTCAGCAATCGAAGCTCATCAAACGTTTGGTGTTTGGGTTTGTTTTAATACAGTGTGAAGTGGGTTTTTTCTTTTTGGTAACAAAGGTGTTCATTACAAGAAGGTGATTCACTAATTTTGCTGTTTATTTTATATGGTTCAGTATTTTGTAAACAAGATCCTGCTGAGAGTGAACTGTCGGTGCCAGGTTGGGTTCATTCTGGACATAAGCTGGGTTCAAAACATGAACAAGTCTCACCTCTGCATTGCAATACATGAACATCGTTTTTCTGTGGTTGTGCCACCCTGAGGCAGATCCTGGTAGGTTTCATTGTCAACATTAATGTGCTCCACAATCTGGATTATCAAGGTAGCTATAAAATCCAGTACCTTTCTTAATATGTCCTAGTTCTTCACTTCAGCTCACTTCAGTTGAGTTCACTCACTTCAGTTAAACTCGGTCCAGTTCAGTTTAGTTCAATTCAATTTAGTTCAATTCAGTTAAATTCAATTCAGTTCAGTTCATGCATATACACAGCTATGCACAATGTAAGGAATTGCAGTTTAGTTTTTGTAGCTCTCATGAAGTATGTGTCATATTCAGTCCAAAAATCCAGCCAGTCTTTTTGTCCCCAGAGAGGCAAACGGTGAATTCAGTCATCATTAGTCACCATCCACTGCAGATGAGATGTGGATGCTACTGGGTCTGGTTCCCACCGTCTGCTTGCTCCACTCGAGCATCTCAGAACCTTTAGGAGCCAAGGAAAAGTCAGCCACGGGTGCCATTCACCTGCTCCCTGCTGGTTCAAATGGCCCAGGCTGTGCGATTAATCTCTTAGTGGAATGGACCCAAATTCAGTGGAATTTGGATTTGGGCCATTGCAATGAGCGGTAAGATGGGATAGAACTCAGTCTCTAAAACGTGAGACTAACAAACCGGTTCTGAATTACCTCATTTTGTTGCAGCTATCTTTTAAAGCATCTGTATTTTGGAAGTAAATTGTCTAGAGATCTTGATTAGCCCTCACTCAAGATGGAGAGGAACACACAGTCCTGACTCATGCTGGAGAGGAGCACACAGTCCTCACTCAAAGAGACGTTTCGGTACCTGTGACCCAAGTAAACCCCAACTGACCACAGCTATGAAGCAGCATCTTATGAATATTGCATATGTGGTTTGTGTGTTGAACGTTTCATTTGATCATCTGATCATCTTCAGATGATCTCGATCTTAGCCCGTTTCTCACTGTTTCACACCATGTAAATTTAAAAAATGCAGTTTTAAAAGCTTCTGATTCTCTTTCAAATTCTAATTTTGATTCTAATTTTAATGCTGATTCTTACATGTTCTTGGCTGCTTCATATAGACTGAAATCTCCAGATGTTTCAAACCAAGAAAATTGAGACTTTAATCGGTGGAAGAGTAGGGAATGAATAAAACGCTACAACTCAGATCCGAAGCTTCTCCTGCCTGAAAACAACCATCTGGGAGAATTTTTTCCCCCTGTTACTACGGACAACTGTATATTAAAACCAGCAGGAGCGCTTATACTGGGTGCTCTGCAAGTATGACGCGATGATTTATTTGACAGAAAAAAAGCCTTGATAAATTAAATATGAGTAAGGAATGTGTGTTTAGCAGGCGTTCAAAGCGTTGTAGCTGTGCTTAGAGAAGCATGGCTTGGTAGAGATCAGAGCATCTGTGTGGTCCTCCAGTCCTTTGTCCTCACTCAGTCCAAGACTGTCTGACCTCAGAGATGCCCAAACGATAGCTGCTCTGCATTCATGCATGCGCTTCAAAGCTCATTCAGATCAATTTATGGAAACAGTGTGTATAGTGACAGGGTTCGACTTATGGCAGTCCCTAAAACTGCCTCTAAACAACTGATAGGCCAAGCAGAGCCCGAAGAACATCAAAGCAGGTCGCTGGAGAGGGGCCTTTCTGGAATCACAGATTTCATGTCTCTGAGCTACACGAAGCATTCTGTTAACATCTGTTTCCAATATTCCAATTCTGTCTTTAGTCTTTTAGTCGCCATCTTCTCTGCCTACTTCCAAAAGTCTACATTTTCTGTTTAACAGATTTCGTTTGATGTGTAAACCTCAGCGTGACATGGAGCTATTGTCAGTCATGGATAAACAGCCTAAAACAGTTCTTTTGATCTGAGCTAAATCAGAAATCCACTTTTGGACGATTTCACCAAACTGGAGGACAACACCTGTGAGGCTGCCTTGTTTGAACGTTCTGGAATAAGTAAATAAACCAATAATACAGATCCTGTTACCTCAGTAGCTTCTGTTATCAGCTGAATCAGTGGCGGCTCCGTATGGAGTTTGTCAGAGTGCTGGTTTTAATCTCTTAGGAAAAACAAACGGCTGAATCAATTAGACTGACCTACGCAAGACAAAAACACCGACATTTATAAACATGGCTTGACCGTCGATGTATCCCTGCATAGCCCTGTCTCACAGAAAACAAAATAAATATACAACAGAAATAAAAAAGTAAATTAGATAAATGAAAAAGGAAATCAAAATCATAGGATGTTTGTTCAAATTATTTATTTTTTTCAAGATACATCGTGCTGTTAATATGATGGACAGATATTATGCTATTTATCAGTCCAGCAGAATATTAAAATGTTATTAAGTTTTCTATTTGAAAATGGTGGTTTTACCACTTCTACAATGGAGTTCTCTTGATCAGTTTTTATCTTAATGTACATAATGTTACAATATTCAAACACAAAGTTTTTTGAACCCTATACTGAAACTCATCAATTCGCCATACAGTCTGTTTTGCTTGATCAGTCTCTACATCTACATGGAACATTGGTGAAGTCCGCAGCTCCACGTCAAACCCATGAAGACAGTGCGAGTGCCATGACTGAGAGAAAGCAACCCTTTTTAGAAAGCTGAGATCTGACCCCAGATCAGCTCTGACCCCCAGCTGAGCTCCACTCCACTACGCCAGCTCTGTCTTCACTCCTACCCACAGTCCAAATCAGATCGGCTCTGACCCCAGATCAGCTCTGACCCCCTGGCCTTCAAGGAAGCACCAGCTGGCTCATTTTTAATGAGCTGGAAGGGGGGTGTGTTGGGGGTTCTGGGTTGTTGCCTCGACCGCCACATGGAGGGCTTGCAAAAGAGGAAGTCACTTATCAGGGGCTCGGACAGTCTGGAGAGACTCACGCTGCTTCTCTTATCAGCCCCGACTCAGGGAGGCAGCAGTGAGCGCGGGGCCGTGTTTGATCTGCGAGGGTGAGTGTCTCCTGTCAGCTGGCCGCATCGCCGACTCCCGCTGTCTTATCGCTGCACTCGAGGCGGCATGTAAACACAGCGAGGCATTTGGCAGAGGCTGTCACCCACCAGCCAAGCGCTCGTCGCCGTGGGTCCCGTCACACGCCAAACTGCTACACGGAGCTCCGAACCTACGGCCGACTTTTGTGAGGCCCAGAGGGTTTTCAACGACATGGACTGAACGTTTCTGCAGCTAAAACAATCCAGAACATTCCTACCAAAACACAGACATCGCACTTACAGTACAAGAGGCTTAAAGCAGACCAGACCGTCTGCTGGACGTTCAACATCACCATAAAGTTACATTTCTGACATGAACTATAATGAATGGCAGAGTGAGTGACCGAGCAGGAAACGTTACAGGAAACGTGTTCCCATGATACAGAGATGAAAGGCTGGGCATGCTCCACCACTGCCTTTACCTGTTATCTGGTCCATCTTCACCCACCTGGAGGAGACCCAAGAGACCACGACCAGATGTGAACCTGCAAACGATTTGCGAAAGAACAGCCTGGGCTCCCGGCTGGCTGGACTTCCCCGTCCCACCCCTTTGAACCGAGAGATTATCGGCCACGCCCCCTAAACGAGGTTCGCCTGTGGCAAGCATCTACACTTAAACAGCTCCAAACAGGAAGAGCCTGAAAGAATGGCATCAAGTAAAAGCAAATCAAATAGTCACAGGGTTTCATTCAGACGATTTTTAGATGAGATTTTTCAGGTTGCTTTTTAAAACCAGGAGGTGATTTCTGTAGTGGCTCTTGCCATGCAGTAGTTATGAAGGTGATCTCTCTAAACTCAAGGGCAAATGCTACAGCTTGTTATTAATGATAAGGAACATTAAAATGACCAATAAAACGTTTGTTTAGCTTAATAAACGGACAAGTTTGCAGTATAAACAGTCTGAAGGATCACACATACAGTTACATTTACAAAGAACAATGACATTTATAAAGGACAGCTACAGTTTTCCAATTTTAAAAGGTACAGTACGTTGTTTTTTGCGTAAACTTGCATGTGCCATTAGAAGTGTTACAGAAGAGCTGTTTGTGCTAGCGGTAATCGCACGCTAGTTTAGGGTTACAAAAGTAATACAGTAAAACAATGATTTGTTCCTACTTTGTTAAAACCATCTGCAAACTCTGATGTTTGTCCCTGGACTCCAGTGGTGTCTCAATCTTGTCCTTGGATACATTCAGCCAGTCAACATTTTGGTTCCACTCTGTCTGTCAGTACACTTGAGGCAGGTCACTGAGGGCTCCAGAATGCTGACTGCCTCTCTGACCTAGATGGAGGACAGACAGAAACTGTGAACAGGCTTTATGGTCTCCAAGGACAGGCCTGAGAGAGGCTGCTATAACGAAACAGTCAGGAAAAACTGCCTTCCAGGCCAGACCTCAGGGGCTGCAAGCAACTGTAAGCTTGTGTTATACTCCATTGTTAACCCTCCTCAGCCAAGTAGCCTGTGGTCACTTATTTGAGAAAGCCATCCGGAGGTGCTCCAGGACCAAGCTGATGAAAACCCCTGTTCTAGGTTACTCTAAGGTTGGCTCAATTCTGGAGGGGGGAATATTTTTTTACCAAGAGCTTGGATGATACCAGCCATTGTTGGAGAGAGGCAGAGAACAAAGGAAGGGTGTAACCCCGGAGGGCTTTGGGCCCCACTGCACGCCTCACCTGCCCTGATGCTCCTCCATACGTCTCCAAAGCCTTGAAGGGTCCAGGATTTTTCAGACCTTATCTGAAAGCCCTATTAAATCTTAATTAAAGTCTTATTAAATCTTAATCAAAGTCTTATTAAATCTTAATGAATCATTCCAGATGGATTTTTTTCCAAGCTCAAATAGTTGTATTTTAACCTCCACAAATCCATCAAGAACAGTCTTTTCTTAAGAATTATACACAACGGACAAAATTAGTTTTGTATGGTCAGTATGGTTGAAATCAGTTTTTGGCCCATTGTACAACAGGCCAGAGAGTTTTTGAGAAATGCATTCTGCTGGGAGTATTTATGACATCTCAGTGTGCAAATGTTACCACGTATACGCTCAGGGTGTGTGAGATGGGGAGTAACGGTGATTAATGCCCCAACTCAGATCTGTGACAGGAGATCTTAACAGCTCTAAAATAATCACCCAAACATATATAAACACCATCAATCTAATCACCTTGCATGACATATTTTTGTCAACCCATCTGCTGACTTGCACATTTGTATGTCTGTGTGTTATAAAGCACTGCATAGTCCAGCGCATCTGGGAGAGTCAGAGAAACAAAAATACCAACACCATTATGAATTCTGGAAGTTTTTAGAGCAAGGATGACATCAGCGACCTCTGTCTCACCATCAGACGGGGTCAGAGAACACTGGGATACATGAGGTCAAATGACAACGACACGCACCAGAAACTCGAGCTTGAGGAGCCAGAAGCTGAGTAACTTAAAACCAGATAATCCACACCCCTCCTGTGTGTGTGTGTGTGTGTGTGTGTGTGTGTGAGGATACTGCCATCCATAATGTTACTTACACCCAGGGAACCCTTCTGGACACGTCTGACATTTCCAAATAACTATTAAAAAGTGGTTTCAATACCATATTTAGGATGTCACCGAAATTGCCACAGGAAAACAGATGACTTTAAACCGAGGGCTGGGGAGGGCTTCCTAAGCTCTGGAACACCTAAGAGCTCAGATTCCTGCAGCTCTGGAGCAATGGAGTTGCACATTTGTGCGAAATCCTTTGCCTTTGCAGCCATGATTGCAGCTGTACTGAGGGAGGGTGACCCCGGCTCCAGAGGAAGGAAAATGAGACAGCAAAACATTTCCACTCTTTTATTAATCACTTTGTTTTAGACAAAGACAAATAGATTAATAGCGCACAATGTCATATTGAGGAAATTCTTTGTTAAACACACAACAGTATCTTGCTACATTTTTTTCTTTTAGCAGCAGTTAGATGGCTTTTATGAATAATCACTTACTTTGAATTACTTTATTCCATTTTTTTTCTTTTTTGTGAGTCAGTTAATGTAGAGTGATGAGAAGGAGGTATCTGATCACAACCTACCAGCATCCACTGAGTTATGAACACAGGACACAAATCATTGCTGACCCATTACACATCAGAAGAGAAGCGTTCCTACTGGTGTCCCGGTGATGCAGAAAGAGTGGAGTTCCTTCTACCAGGAGGTATTTCTCTGGACAACGAATTTGTTTAGGTTTTCTTTTTCTTCATAACTAGCAGTGTTGCAAAGATGTTTTCATCGACAGCATTGTGCTGCAGGAGGGATCCGTTACCTTGCACATACATACAGTTGCATTACCTAACCTAGCAACCTGCTTTGCTCAGCCAATCATGTCTATTGTTTGGAGATCGTTTCTAACAACATGGTTACGTTGGCTATTATCCCACATGTGTCTTAATGCAGCAGTTGGGATGGTTTCCTTTTCCTGTGCAAATGAGCCCCAATTCAGCAGGACGTCAGCAGGGACCTTCAGGATCTCCAAACCACCTCCTTATATCTGAAGGTTAGGCGTCCGCTCGGCCCTATCACGTTTCTCTGTAAATACAGCGACTACGGTGGCCTGTAGCTTGTTATTCTCAGGATGGCTGCTTGGAGGGCGGGTGCAGAGCTCCCTACAGGAATGAGAGTGGATTTCCATCAGTGGCACTGTGCTGGTCCATGTCAAACAGACCCCCACATTCAGTTCCTCACGCTCCCAAGCTCAATGACAGGACTGCGGGTGTTCACTCAGGACACACCTGTGCGGGATGGCAAAATATACTGATGAAACACACCTGCAGTTTGCGAGACACCTGATGTCCCGCAGAGAGAGAGGGCCAGGGTTGTTACTGATGATCCACAACCACCATCTGTCATTGTTGGCATTGCCTAGGTAACGACCCGCCCGTGACTGGGGGTATTACATTTGTGTGTTTCCAGCCTCCTTCAGCACACTTCTTACCAGGGGTAGAATCTCCTACACAGTCTCCTAGCTTGTTAACACTTGACTCTACCTATGTTACGGAAACGATCTCCAGCATATGAAATGTACCAAGCACGGTGGTCCAGCCACTAACCTGCATGTGTGGAGAGCTCCAGCCAGGCAGGCTCACTGTTCTCAGATGTGATCACCTGCAACACAAAAATAGGACCTCCCCTCTGCAACAGGCTGGTAAAACAGAACTGAGAATCTATCTGAGCAGCGATACTTGGCTAAACGGGAAAACACTGTCAGCACATACACACACAGTTGTATTGGAATAGTTTTATAACATTTACTTGAGTCCTTGAGTTTTTCTTTTAAACTACAAAACCTTCACTGAAAAAGTCCTGCCGGTGTGTGTTAATGTCCTCCAGGACTGTGAGAAGGGAGGGTTGGAGAGCAGGGTGGAACAGCGAGACTCAGCATCCTGCATCTCTGTGCCACGGTGTTTATCGCCTCCTCTCCAGTCGTCACTCCGTCTTGTGAGACGGTGCCAAGACTCAAGCCACATTCTTAAATCTGTCTGGTTTGCTGGTCACAAGATTGACTTCTTTTCTGCCCACGAGCACTGGAATTCACATCAACTGTATACTCCGAGATACATTGCTTACATAAATATCCTTCAAATGGGAACAGAACATGTGGAACGTTGCATGAGACGGTATTCCAAACAGACCTTTTATCCATTGCATTTAGGCAAAATACAGGCACAAGGGACGTCAGCCGACCGCCAAGCCATGAGAATGCCAGGATACACACATAGAGGCCAGGACGCCCTGCCACCCTCCTGTGGTTCTCACAGAACAAAACACACAAGGGTTTGCCTTTCATTTCATTTTGCTTGCTAATTGGCCAGGTTATAAGAGAAAAGTTTAGGGGGGGGTGTTTGTCTGTTTGTCCAGCACACTACACACTTACACTATATAATGGGGTGGGGGGTTCGACACGTTGTACTAATTGCGTTCATTGTGGGACTTTTTTTTAAAGATGAAATGGGCACAGTGGTTTCACCAGGATGTCCAGGATGTTTGTGTGCATTGCACTCCAGCTGGCATCCTCACCTGGGGTTGGGCTTCATAGGGCTGAGCACTGATGTGTTGGGCAAGTGTCTCCCTGTGAGTCAGCCATGTTAACCAGCTGCACCAGTATATACTCCGTCACCCCCTGTCCAACCCAACAGCCCCAATTCCCATTCTATTAACCCTCCAATTAAGCCTTATGTTTTTGGTGTTGGAGCGCTCAGAGTGATGGAAAGATGTAAAGCCTGCTGACATCTATAGCTGTCCACAGAGATCCTCCCAGTCTCCAGCTCCAGCTTTTCTCTGCATGTTTTTCCCCCAGCTTCCTTCATTCTAATGGAAGAGTACAGTTTCTGAACGTCCAGTGCCAAATCTGAAGACTGGAGTATTTATAAAGTGACTATTACAGCTTTCTAGAATGAGATGCTTTGCATTGCGTAGACATATCACCTTTCCACCGTGGTTTGTTTCAGTTACTCAGTAATAAACCGCATTGTGAGATGAGATATTCTGAGCCAGGAAGAGTCATGGCATGTACTTGAGAAGGTCCGGTTCATGACCTCTCTGAGCTGAGTCTCATTCTACCAGGGGAAGATATGGAATGGATTTTAGGCATAGCGCCTATGGCAGTCTTGCTCAAGCACCATTTTGCACTGGTGGCAGCGCTTCTGTATGGCTGTCCCATGAATGTTCTCCCCCAATAACACTGGGATATTTGTTTCTAGAATGTTCTCCCCCAATAACACTGGGTCATTTGTTTCTAGAATGTTCTCCCCCAATAACACTGGG
>JAOYMR010000016.1:11629931-11643409 GCA_025802075.1 Tenebrosternarchus preto | reverse complement strand
ATTTGTTTCTAGAATGTTCTCCCCCAATAACACTGGGTCATTTGTTTCTAGAATGTTCTCCCCCAATAACACTGGGATATTTGTTTCTAGAATGTTCTCCCCCAATAACACTGGGATATTTGTTTCTAGAATGTTCTCCCACAGTAACTCTGGGCCATTTGTTCCTAAAATGTTCACCCCAATAACGCTGGGCCTTTTGGTTCTAGAATGTTCTCCCCCAATAACACTGGGTCATTTGCCATGCCAGGGTTTTTTTTAGGACTGTCCAGAAGCTGATTGACAAGACAGGAATGTTGTTTTTGTTTGTTTCATGTGTGAGAAATGTGAGATCTTCGTGGACAGTTCCTGGATCCCCATGTTCAGCTCCTAGATCCCTGTGGCCAGCTCCTGGAGTCCCGTGGCCAGCTCCTGGACAGTACAGTAAGCCACACCAAACACCAGACCAGTGTCCACCCATAACACCTTCATTTGTGTCAGCAATGCTCATCAAGTTCTCTTTGTAGCTACAGCAACATTTGTTCAAATGCATGTCTGACACAGCAGTTCTCTGACTTCCAGTACAAGTGATTTAGCAACAAGTTAAAACAGGGCAGTGGTTCTTCTGAGGTACTTTTGTCTGCCTGTATGTCAATAACTAGAAAGAGTGAGAACAACTGGAGAGACTCAGAGTGAGGGAGAAAGAGAAAAAGTTAAAGAAAGAGAAGGAAAGTTAGAGAGAGATAAAGGAGTGAGTTGGAGAGAGAGAGTTAGAGAAGGAAGAATGTTAGAGTTCTAGAAACTGAAAGAGATAAAGCAAGAGTTAAAGAAACAGACACAAAGAAAGAAACTTAGAAAAAGAATTAGAGAGACAGAAAATAGATAAAGAGAAAGAGAGAGTTAGTGAGCAAGAGAGAGAGTTAAGTTTTGCAGAGCCATAATTATGGTGCCATCACCCACAGAGGGAACAGCTCTTTGGAGTCACTTTCCCACAGCCTGTCCCTGCCTGTGTGGGATGGCCTGGCTGATGCTATCTGTGCCCTGCTCCTCGCCGAGTGGCCAAAAGCAATCAAACACGTGTTCGTCCTCTCGAGAAGCACCAGAATCTAAGGGCATGGTCCCCAGCCCGGCCCCTGTCCTGGCCCCAGCCCGGCCCCTGTCCCGGCCCCTGGCTCCCAGTGGGAGCGATGTGTGTCTGGTGTCATACTGGAGCTGGGAGTGATGAGAAGGTTAATAGATTAGGGGTCACATCTGAGGATTATCTCCTCAAGAGGAAACCAGACGAGCTGATCCAAACAGCACCACCCAGTAATTGAGAGTAATCGCTGGTGGCGCACCACCCAGTCACCTACCAGCTGCTCACAGATGGGACACGGCCTGGTGCCCGTTTGTCGTGTTTTTCCTGACATTAAAAACTGTAATGAAGTTACACAAGTCGCCAACTCAGCTATATTTTGGTGTTGGGAACATTCTGTCACATGCCAACGAGATTCTTTCCACACTGTATATGCTGCCAGTGTCGTAAGGAGGTGATCACCTGACCTGGTAATCCAGTCAACACAAGGTCATTGGTTATCTGGGCCAGAGTGTGTGTACGTCTGCTCTGTAGTTCCTGGACCTCTGTGCCCCGTGGTTCAGCTGTCAGCATTTCAGCTAAACCTGCTGAGGGCCAAAGGCCTCCCATGTCTTTACTGCTGAAACTTTTACACCCACAAAACTTTAAGCTGTTTCAGTTGAAAAAGGGCCAGCACACACACACACACACACACACACATACACACACATAAACACATGCCAATACAAAGTACACACATGCCAACACAAATGCAAATGCATGTATACACACACATATGTATACACACAGACATATGCACATATAAACTTTCACACCTGGAATCTAAGGCTTGGTACACTGCTGAGTTTGGTAGCCATGGGAACCGCTGGCTTCCCATATGAAATAGGCGTGACCTTTCCTGAACACATCTGCTGAAACATCTCACACGATACCAAACGTATCTGCTGAAAGCAGGAAAGCATTACTAATCATAACTGGGGCTCCAGAAGAGAAAGAGAAGAGAGAAAAAAATCAATAACGAACAACAAAATAAGGATATGAGCAGAACTGTCCCTGCAGGCAGGAGCCGCCCACCTCGGTGGAAGCCTGTGCTCCCAGACCGCCTGTCATCTGTGGAACCCCAGTGGGAATTGCGTGTGCCAGGATGCACACTTCCCATTTTCCTGTATAAGTTTCACATTTGCATGGAAAACCCTTCCTCGCGTGTTTGGATTTCCATCGTGCGGACAGCCCCGGCCACTCAGGGCGGGCCAGGAGACGCGGGGCGGGGCCAACTCTGAGCTACACCCCACCGACCAATGGCGGAGGATCTGAATAAACCCAGTGGCCCGTCTGCCGCGTTGCTCTTTCCCTTCTGCATCGTTATTCCTTGCAGCCGCTGAGGGAAAGAGTCCAGTGCACAGAACAAGGGCTTCCCTCCAACAAATACATCAGCCAATCACTACTTACAGCAGACAGGGATTTTAAACAAATTAGAGCTTAAAGGTCTTTACGGAGGCTCTGAGGCAGAGACGGGCGCTGGTCCGAAGATTTCAGGCTTTTCTAAGTGGCTGTTTTGATGTGGGGCTCCACCTCTCCGGCTCCGGAAAACCTCCGGTGGGATACGCACTGCTAAAGAGCCGTTGCCCGCTGCTCTGCCCGCAGGCTTGCTTCCTGCTGTCGAGGAAGTGATCCGGGAGCGCCGCCTGAACGATTACAACGGCTCCCTATCAATCAAATCAGTCATTTGTGGGTTGATTCGTTTCTCTGCATGCAGTTTCAGGGTTGCTCTGATATTTTGCTTCCCCAGTACCAGCTTGAACTGAATAGATGTTGCTTTCAGCCAATAATGCCCTAATAACTCTGTTTACTGATGAATTCTAGCTCTGTCTGGTCATCAGACTCTGCAGTGTTAATGGAAACAAACACACACAGACTTCATTCATTCTGCTGATGGATTTGTGTAGTGCTATCGGACAGCTGATCAACCAGCATGGCTAAACACTGACATGCTTGTTTAGGGGTGACCTCGTCACATGAGGGGACCCTCTTGATAATTTGTAGTTGGTGCACAGAAGCTAAATTTCTACAGCAATTGGCCTCATTTGTATCAAATACCTTTATAGTAATGACAGATCTGATATCAGGTCCTCTATTTTCTAAGTGCATTTATTAGGATGCAAAAGACAAAAACTGTCTGGTCCTGGATCAGTACTCTTTCATGTACCCTGGTGAGACGTCGTCTGAAACATAAGGGACATATTGACTGAGGCCTCTCATTGTTTGAGCTTACATCCCTCCAGAACTTTCTAACCTACTCAAACTACTCAAATCATAAATAAAGCATTTACATGTGGATTAAAACTAAATTCTATTCACATTGACTCAAACTAAAGTCAAATCACATCTCAAATACAATCTACTGCACAATAAAAAAAAGACAAAATGGAGTTTCCAAACAAGATCCTGTCAAACATACCTTTGCAGAATGTTTAAGTGAGTTCTGTGAGTTCTCTTCAGTTTTAGATAAACAGCAACTATGACTTGAAACAAAGAGGACACAGCAGATCCTGATTCAATTCATCTCACCTCCCAGTGTCAGATACATTTCTGCGATAGCAGAAGATGTATGTGTGTGTGTGTGTGTGTGTGTGTGTGTGTGTGTGTGTGTGTGTATACACAGATGAGCCATATCATTATAGCCTTTCGCCTAATGTGTAGATCTCCAAACATCTTTGAGCAATGAGGCATGAACCCCACAATCCCTCTGAAGATGAGATGGAGCATCTATGGATCAGACTTGGTTTTCCACCACATTCCACAAATGTTTGATTGGATTAAGATTCAGGAAACTTGGTCCACAGCAATGGACCAACTTGGTCCTTGTCAAAGTAACCTCCACATGAATGCCAGAATCTGAGGTTCCTCAGCAGAACATCACACTTACTCACCCTCCTTACTTTTTTCTCATAGTGCATCCTGGTACCATCCACATGATGCAAAAGAATATGTGATTCTTCAGACCATCTTCTTCCACTGCTCCATGGTTCAGTTCTGATAGGCACGTGTCCTGTTGTAGGTGTTTGCTGCGGTGGTCAGGGGTCAGAGTGGTCTTTCTGGCCACTCTATGAACCTTGGACACCCATAACCCTGACGCCGGTTTACAGGTTCTCATTCCTTGGGTAGTGTTTGGTAGGTACTAACCAGTGTATACTGGGAACACCCTACCACCTGTTGTTTGCGTTCTGACCCAGTCATCTAACTATCATATATTGGCCCTTGTCAAAGTCACTCAGATTTTCACTCTTGCCAGTGCATCAACTTCAAGAACTGACTGTTCACCTTCTGCCTTCTATATCCAACCTTCTATATCCAACATTATATATCCAACATTATATATCCAACCTTCTATATCCAACATTATATATCCAACCTTACATATCCAACCTTATATATCCAGTATTATATATCCAACATTATATATCCAACATTATATATCCAACCTTATATATATCCAACCTTATATATCCAGTATTATATATCCAACATTATATATCCAACCATATATATATCCAACCTTATATATCCAGTATTATATATCCAACCTTATATATCCAACTTATATAGCCAACATTATATATCCAACATTATATATCCAACCTCATATATCCAACCCTGGCAGGGCAGGTACAATAATGAGATAATGGTCTATGAATCAGGAGATTTGAATCCCAGCCCTGCCAGGAAGCCACTGTTAGACCTTTAACAATCTCAACTATACAGCTGCCCCAGCACACTGACCTCAGATCAGAACGAAACTGGCACACGCAAAGAAAACATTAAAGGTTCAAATAAAGGTGTTCCATCTGGCCTAGATGTTCTTTTTCTATTTGGTGAAGACCGACTGATACAATATGGAGATTAACTAAATGTGTGGGTGTGCAGAGCTGGTCTTTTGTGGGGGGGGTTACTTGTTTTTTGTTGTTGTTGTTGTTTTTTTTGGTTATTTACGTACTTTACTCTAACAGTATCTCTGAATAAAATCAAACTCAGACTGTATCATTAGGAACGCAGGAATGTTAAAGGTGTTTTAGATTGAGCACAGCAGTGTCTAACTTTTTAAAACAGAATGAGTTCGTACAAACCATAGGGGGGACCATACATAACAAAATTGGGTTTTTATAAATAATTGTATACGGTAGTTTTGAATGAAGTGTTTAATTTTGCAAAGGATCTGAGATGTTCCACTACTTTTGTGCGTGTCTCTGAATTGTGTGTAATGTTTTCAAGTTCAAGTTCAAGTAATGTTTTGACAAAATGATCCCCGTTTTCAAAATTGTGTTTAAGCAACTGTAAAATACTGTATACTGTATGTGTGTGTGATTATCTATGTGTGTGTGTATGTTTGTGTGGTGTGTGTGTATCTGTTTGTGTGTGTATCTGTGTGGGTATGTGTTTATCTATGTGTGTATGCTTGTGTGTGTGTGTGTGTGCGCACGTATGCGTATCTGTCTGTACATGTGTGTGTGTGTGTGTATCTGTCTGTGTGTGTGTGTGTATGTGTGTGTTTGTGTGTATATGGAGATTCTGCTACCTCTTTGCGCCAATCACAATAAAATATACGACATGAGAACATCTCATCTGTTTGCTTCAGTCTGGGACAGGAAGTCTGGGGCTCTCCCCAGCTCTGTATGTGTGTGTGTATGTGCGTGTGTGAGAGAGAGAGAGAGATACTGTGAAAAGTGCATTTCAAGTGTCCACTCAACACTCTGAGTAAAGGTCTTACAGATCTCCTGAACTGTCAACCACTGGCCCTTATTCTAACCTTAACCATTACACGTCAAAGCATGAAGCTGACCCCAGATCAGCACAAAAAAGAGCCCTTTCCTGTCTTTCGTGCTCCTCTATGACGTCCATCCGCATGGTTCACCCATCCAGTGGCAGGAAAAAAGGTGACATGGTGCCATGGAGCAGCACAAACACTCCAGGCTCCCCAATACGCCAGGAAACCTTGGGCCCCCAAACACACCCACGTTCAGACACTGACACTGTTTTTCTCTCGTGGTGGGAGGAGCAGCAGGGCGAGGGAGATGCCCTGTCTGCCATCGGTTGTTCTGGGCCTCACCCGCCTCTGTTCTGTCGTACATGTGCAAATCCACAGAAAATGTGTTTGTAATGTTCGCCAGACCTGTGTCCCTGCCAGTAGGCACCGAAGCTTCTACATCTGTTTTGAAGATAACGTTGCAGAGAGACGTTTCAGGCGGGCTGTGGCTGCCCAAAGAACGCTGGCCTGATTCGCTCTCCGCTTTCATGTGTATGTGTGTAACGAGAATGTTTCCGTCCTGACGGATGGGCCGGGCCAGGCTCCGTGAACGATTCCAGACGTTCCAGGGTCGTTATTCCAGACGTTCCAGGGTCATTAGGAAGCTCGTGATGTAAGAGGCGTCTGGCTGAAGGGATGCTGGAATTTGGTGCTGCAGGAATCTTTTGCTTTTTCTGCTGTTCTCACAGAATATGGCCATAACCTTTTGACCCGGAGTGCCGACTGGCTGCTCCCGACTGTGGGGCTGAACCTGACCATGACCTCTCGAGCCCTAGGCAACCTGTGCAAGCCTGACCCAGTGGGAGCCTTCGGGGTCACATCTGAGATGACCTCTGTAATACATCACGACAAGCCCACAGAGCACAAGGAGTGGAAACAAAGGAATCTTCTGCGTTTGGTTTCCAGAGTTTGCCATAGTTGCTGATAACACAATTTCCCCACCTGCACTTCTGAATTTCCAGATTATTCCCTAATTTTATTTATTCCCTAATCTTAATTATTCCAGATTATTCCCTTTAGCCTAATTTTAGCTGGATTTCTCTGATTACCAGTTTATTTTATATTTCAATAAAATAAACATTTTATTATTACAAAATGTTACAAAATATTACAAAAATATTATCTTTTGTTTTTAATGCTCTAGACGGGCTGGGTGTGTTTTAGATCTGTTATCTTCTTATTCTGCTCCCAGATCCTTGAGGTGATCGTTTCGGCAGGGCATGTTGGGTTAAAGAGTTGAACTATTTCAACTAATGTTTTTTTTTTGTACAGTACATGTGCTCTATAAATAAATTTTACTGAATGAGTGAACTGGGATGATTGTGCTCTGTTTTCATAATGTGTGTGAGAACTGGGTTGATTGTGCTCTGGTTTTATTAGTCTGTGAATTGGTTTGACTGTAGTCTGGATTCATATTGAGTGTGTGAACTGTGTTGATTGTGCTCTGGTTTTATTAGTCTGTGAATTGGTTTGACTGTAGTCTGGATTCATAATGAGTGTGTGAACTGGGTTGATAGTGCTCTGGTTTCTTTTTGACTGATTGAACTGGGTTGATAGCAGTTTGTTGTATATGTCATAGTACTCACAAATACATGACTTTGTATGTATACCCAGTACATACAACACAAAGTAAAACACATTTTAGAAGGGGAATGTTTTTTTTGAATGAACAGTAACAAACAACACAACAAAACAGTCTAGTTACTGTGAACTAAACATTAGAGTGCAGCTTGAGTCCTGTTAGATTGTGACCAGAGCATCTCCTCAACATTACAGGCGATGTTGTCCATCTGGGGCTCCGTATTCACCTTGCCTACTGCTGTCAGGGCCATCGTCTGGAGCAGGGACCTGCGCCGGCAGCCTTGGAGATCACAGACATTCAAACAACATGCTGAGAAAAGCAAAGTAGGATGGAGGAATGGAGAGTATGGTGTCAGCTAAAGTACCAGACCCAGGAGTGGTTAGGGTTAGGGAGGAAGTTGTGTACCCTAGGAGCCTGGTGGAAACTTCCATTGTCCCAGACGACAACAAACCTTGGATTGCTCCGTTACCGTGGTGATGGGGAATAAGAATGTTGTTCAGTGTGTAGAGGAAAGTCATGATGTGGGTGGTGTTGTCGGACCAAGCATGGCACGATGATGAATGATACCAGGCTGGCTGACAGCTGCCCACATCATGACGATGCCCCCACTCTGCCCACATCATGATGATGCCCACACCCCCTGACCATGGCACCCGCTGGTCCTTCTGTCCAGCCTCCCTGAAACACAACGCATGGCTGAACATACAAACAAAGTGCCCCAGATCTCCATGACGAATGCTCTTCCACGTCCTCATCCTTTCTCTCCAAACTAACCTCAGCCATAAACATCTTCACATAGGAGGACTGGCTTAGGGTCATTGGTAAATGAGGAATTTCAGTTTTGAGTGATGAGTCTAATGTAGAGAGCTGTGTTTAGCATTTTGCAAATACTGTGTTTTACAAGTGCAGAGAGTTTGTTTATGAGGTCGAGATATCAGTCATTGTGATGCAAGAATCAGCAAAAGACTATATGAACTATACGAACTTGAACTTAATTAAATGAAAAGATAAACAGGGCAAAATACTTGAAAAAGAAACATGAATATTGACCAAACGGTGCAGGTTTATTGCACATACAGAGTGCAGAGGCTATATCTGAAATAATACTACATATATATATATATATATATATATGATTCATTTTATAAATGTTGCATTGTAACTTCACACACATTATTTTACGCTGGAACAGAATTCAATAAAGCTGTTTCATTCTGTCGTGATGGAGAACACACTAACACACTGGAAACTACTCAGGATCACACACTGAACTTCTTGTAAAATTGTGTTATTTGTGTTTGTGTTTTATTTGTCTTTGCATTTTCTTTAAATTCATGAGGTTGTTGGCACAGACCATGTGAAAAGCAGCATTCTGCCCTGTGTATATTTGTATTCTTCCACCACTGACTGAATTCAGGTCTTCTTCCTCTTCCTCCTCCTCCTCTTATTATTCTTATTCTTCTCTTTTAACCCTTTTGTCTCCTCTCATCTCCTCTCTTCTCCTCTCGTCTCACCACCATTTCTCTATTTCTTGGTTGTCGAACTCCATTTTTACTAAAAATAGCTTTTACCTGAGGCCTTTTTTCATGCATGTATTTGCTTCGCATAACAGTTCCCTCATTGGATTATCCATGCATTCATTTTGCATAAGTTACATCATTGGTTGACTCTACAATTAGAACAATGTGCTGAGAATTCAAGTAATCTGTGTTAACATAATGCCAGATGTGTGTTACACTGTGGGTTAGTGTTTGAGTGGAAGTGCTTTCAGTAAGACAGCACAAGGTGAAGTGTGTTTAGTGCTATTACTAGTGTTAAGAGAAATTAAAAACGTTTTTAGCAAACCTGCAAATATGTGCATTTAAGAATATTGTGTCTAAAGTTCTTCAAAGGAGTTGTCAATATGGCAAATAAAATAAAACTGTGAAGAACTGTATTTGGAGTATCAACTTTAGGGTGTTAGCAATTGAAAAAAAGCGTAAACGTTATTATTCCTCTTGGCAGATTTCCATAGTTCAGTGTGTTTCTTAGACAAATCAATCAACATTTTGGGTGGGCCCTTCTGCTCTGGACTCCACTCATGAAAAGAGAGTTGATCTGGATTACTCCTGCTGCCATAAAGCTCAGGTTAGTTGTCTTAGGGATGGGATTACAGTTCATTCCCAGTGATTCTAGGCTGGGCTAGTTTGGTTGGTCTTCTGTTCAGCTCCTGCAGGAAGCCAGAGGTTAGACAGGGATCTTACACAGAGGTTACACAGGGGTTAAACAGGGATCTTACACAGGGGTTGCACAGGGATCTTACATTGGGTTTACATGGGGATCTTACACAGGGGTTACACAGGGATCTTACACAGGGTAGCGTTGCTGCATGGAGCTGTATTATCTGTGTGGAAGAGGCATGGAGGTGTGAAGTTTTGGGGCTGTGCTATAATACAGGCTCTGTGCTATAATACAGGCTCTGTGTTGTGTGTGTGTGTGTGTGTGTGTGTGTGTGTGTGTGTGTATCTAGGGCACCCTAGGGCACCCTCAGGATCACCTCACTTGCTTTGATCCCTAACTACACACCAAGCAGCTGGATTTAGCCAAGCATTATCATTCCTCACCCCACACACCCCTCACCACACACACCCTCACCCCACACACAACTCACCACACACACCCCTCACCACACACACAGGCACTCTCACCCCCACACACTCCTCACCACACAAACCCCTCACCCCACACAAACAGGCACTCTTACCGCCACACACCCCTCACCACACACAGGGGTATAAAATAAAGTGTAAAGAATAAATATAAACAAAATGTCCAGCTAAATCTGGGCTTTTTTTGTATCTGTAGGAGGAGTCTGTGTAATGAGTGTGTTTGTAGGTGGAGTCTGTGTAATAGGTGTGTTTGTAGGTGGAGCCTGTGTAATGGGTGTGTTTGTATATGGAGCCTGTGTAATGGGTGTATCTGTAGGAGGAGTCTGTGTAATGGGTGTGTTTGTAGGTGGAGCCTGTGTACTGGGTGTGTTTGTAGGTGGAGCCTGTGTAATGATTGTGCTTGTAGGTGGGGCCTGTGTAATGGGTGTGTTTGTAGGTGGGGCCTGTGTAATCGGTGTGTTTGTAGGTGGAGCCTGTGTAATGATTGTGTTTGTAGGTGGGGACTGTGTAATGGGTGTGTCTGTTTCAAGTACAGTAGTTTGCATAATTGGTTGTGGGCGTGAACTTGTCTATAAAACCTTTGCATAGTTCCCAAAACCGTTTGTATTATGATGATAATATTTTTGACCATTGATTTATTTTTGAACCCATTTTTGGTTATACAGCACATATGTTCTTCTCAAAGTTCCTATATGACACTTCCTCTTCCTTTTGTATTATGACTGCTTCCTCTTCCTGGTGACGGTAATGATGGTGTATGTATGTTTTCTGGAGGGTAACTGTTTTTTTTAAACTATATTTTCATCACCTGTAACACATGGCAAAATGTCCAGAACAAAGCACAATGTTTTGCCCAGAGTCTCTCATGACTTAATAAACTTTAACCCAATAAGATGTAAAACAGGCACTCCTTAGTAATGTTATCTGGCTTTCAGATCATTACAAACTAACTTTGAAAAGAAGCTAATCATCTTTGGGACACTCCTTAGGTTGAACAGGGACCACATTTGTTCCCAGCATGTTCCAGTATGATTCACCCCCAGGGAGTCATGGGTTGTTAACTTTACTGACTTTCCGAAGCTTAGTAGGTCGATGGGTGTCTCAGAACGGACGACGTGCTCTGCCGTGTTCCTCCAGGTTATTACCAGCACCACTGAAGAAAGTTCATGGCTCCTGCACCTGTTCAAATATCAAGACAAGCCTCAAAAACTGGCTCGCTACCTTAGGCTGAGACAAGTCCGCCATTCCATGTCATCAGCACGTGTCCCGTTTCACACCCGACCCAAACGAACCACAAGGTGCAGCGCAGCGGGACGCTCTGCACCTCCACTCCTGCATGCTGAAGTGCAGGACATTAGCTTACATCACTCAGAAATGGAAAATCACAAACAAATGAGTTCGTACTCAAAGAACAAAATTCCTCTCACCTGGAGGTTAGTAATGAACTTCACTGAACCTTTTTACTCCTGCCACACCTCTCTGGAGGAAATGACATCAGCTGAAGCCTGTTGAAGTTTTTTTTTTCTCATGTTTTTCCAGGTTAATCAACTACTTCTTATCATGGGTACTTTGGTTTGCAGGAATTGACTTCATAAGAGAAGTTTCCATAGCAACAGCCTGTATAGCATTGTTTGAAGAACTACCATAAAGGGAAAACAAAGAGAAGGAGAAAACAACTGCCCAAAAATCTGTTAACCACATCTAACCGATACTAAGAAAGACTAAAAGGATTTAATAAAGTAAACATTTACAAGGTGAACTCATTTCCCTGGAGAAGTTGTGAATGGCGCTGTATCAGGCCTTCCTGTGGCTGGCGATGACAGAAACTGTGCAGTAGTAGTATTCATTTTGGCAGAGTGATGACATTTTGTTTCATACTGACCCTAACAAGTGATAAAAGCAGATCCACAGAGATCCGTGTCAGGAGGAGAAGAAATAGCACACTATTATCATTACTGACATGAATCCAGACCTACCTACGGTGTGTGTGTGAACTCCTGAGGTGGGCATCAAATCCTCTTTCTTTGTAGTTCCCACGATCGGCATCAAATTCAGTACTAAATATCCCTTTTATTATCCCCTTAAGTATCTTTCTGAGCCCTCTCTGTTGTTGGTTCAGTATTTAATAGTCCAGCTGATTTTATACTAGCTGTTCTTCCTCAGTTTCAGTTATCTGTAATTAGAACTTGTCCTCTTCTCTGATAAACGCTACCAAGAGGACGCAATTTCACCTCAGCGTTTCCCTCCTTGTCCTATATCGCAGTGGTACGAATCATTCCCCTGCTGATATTGGTCAGATTGGCACCGTCATAAGGAGCCCTTTGTCTCCTTCCTAATTGAACGGCTGGCAGTGATGCTGTTGCCTCCGACTGCCCGCAGGCTGTGGTCGGCCCCAGGCCCCGGGAAAACACACTCCTGGTGGTTGACCTTTCAGGGGAATCTTGGAGCAACAGGCTCCATTTACAACTCGTATCGCTTTCCACTGAAGTCCAAACAAAAGCTCTGATAGTAACCAAATAAGACAAATGAGACCAGAAACGATGCCTAGAACCGGCACGCAGAACCGAGCCGCAGAACCGAGTAGCAGAACCGAACTCCTGAGTGTGGCCTCCATAGTACTGCAGTGTAATGACTGCAGTGTATGGTATCACTGCAAAAGACCATCACTATGGTTACTGAGACATGCTTTTGTCACCAAAATATGCACTTGTGTTTTATGTGACCAGACATGGTTGAAAAAACACATAATATGCTATACTACTACTATAATATATTATACTATTACTATAACACACTATACTATTACTATAATATATAATACTATTACTATAACACACTATACTATTACTGGAACCCACTATGCTATTACTATAATATACTATTATTACATTATACTATTGCTATGCTATTACTCTAATATAGTACCACTATTATACATGATAATATTATTCCACTTATTATATTGTAGTACCTCTGTGATTTTAAGGTTTTACATTATTTTTATGAAACTAAATAAAATTGTCAGTGGGAAACAGAAGAGCCCAGCATCTCAGACCCTGTGTGGATCCAGTACCCTTGGCTCTTCATGGACGAAGATTTAAGGATCACAGCAAACCTTTTTAAGAGCTAATATGTAAATATTAACCAAACAACAGATTTGATGTTTGTGACCCATCTGTTGTGTTCAGTTACTGAAAACCATTGTGCATCTGTGTTCTTCTCACCCTTGTTCATGTGTGTTCTTCTCACCCTTGTTCATGTGTTTTTATCACCCTTGTTCATGTGTGTTCTTCTCACCATTGTTCATGTGTTTTTATCACCCTTGTTCATGTGTGTTCTTCTCACCCTTGTTCATGTGTGTTCTTCTCACCCTTGTTCATGTGTGTTCTTCTCACC
>JAOYMR010000016.1:11602684-11614397 GCA_025802075.1 Tenebrosternarchus preto | reverse complement strand
TAGATTTGCTCATCATATAGATTTGCTCATCATAATCTGTGTATGTGTGTACAAGAAAACCATTTGGTAAATTATTGTAAAATGTAGTTTTGCAGCATTTTGTTAAATTTGACATTATTATATACATTTTGTTTAACCTGCTTGGTGTAATTTTACATTTTCACTAAGTGTTAAACACAAAGAATATTCTCTGTTTTGATGTGAATGTTGAAATGAAGAGAGTAGGTAGAATTGTGTAGAATTATGTAGGTAGGGCCCGTGTAAAGCTCTAGTGGATTGCTGTAGAATGTTATACCTCTATCCTGTGTAGAATTATGTTTTGTCTCCACATAAAGCACTTAAACACAGGCAGACCTGGTAATCAGGATCTCAAGGTCTTTCATAGGAATTTGTTAAATGATGACTGCAAATCCTGTATAATAGTTTAAAAATAATCCTTCAGAACTAGTTCCCAGTCACAGAGCAGAATTGCACGTTATTTTTATATATGAACAAAATCACAAAAGCTGTGGCAAATAAATACTAACCACACCAGCCACTTCTTTAAAAATTCATTTAATATTTTCAGATTTTCTTGCCTTTGTTATACAAAGATGTTAAATAACTTAAATACATTCTTACCAGTCATTCATGATCAGTTTATACCTACAAGCTATACACATGAGGTAGAGGAAAATCATTTAGCATCCCATAAGAGAGGAAAGAGAGGAGAGTGCAAGGCTGCTGGAGCTGGTGCACAGTGAAGCCTAGACACTGAACAAATCACCGTGACAACAACAACACGTCCCAGCGGAGCAGCGACTACAGCCCGCTGCTTCACAGAATGAGTGACGTGCGCTGATTGAGTACTGATTGAGTACTGCCACAAGCAGAGAAATGGAAGTTAATTATTTAAAAACATGGAAACTTGTCCTGAATATCTGGGACTGTTTTCTGAGGGATTACTAATAAACCCCTTCTGTTTAGTGATCGTCCTATACTGCAAGCATCTTCTGGGTTTCCCGTGCCCTGAACACTCCTACTGCAGCTTGTGTAAGTGGGATGCACAGTCAGGTGTGTCCTGGGACAAGGTAATGGATTTAACTGATTTTTTAAAAACTGTGCTGCACATCTAAACCTGCTAGAGCTAAGTTCCAGAGGATCTCTCTGGAAGTCGTTTTGTGTTTCGGAGGCTATTCATTGAATCAAATGATTTTATACAAAAGATAAGACGTTTGTGCCTCGTCATTGTTAACCTGTTCAGATATAGGCTACCTCTTTAGCTTCCTTACTCCAGGTAGAAGGTGAGCTAGGTTAAGTTCATTTATAGGATGTGTGTGTGTGTGTGTTGTACAAAGAAAATTATCTTCTTTAAGTCATTAAGAGCAATGCTAACTGCTGAAACATCACCCACCCCAAGACAACTAAAATCACCAAACAGACCTAAAGCAAAGCCAGAGTATAAAACGTAGAATACAAAATCTGTTTGATCTGTACAAAATGTACACTCAATACATGCTCGTAAAACATTTCAAAATAATTTATATTTCTTCTTTATTTTCCTTTTTCCTACAAAATAGAATTATTTATCTATTTCCTTTTTTGTGTGTGTTTTTACATCGCATTGAAAATAATAAAAAAAATAATAATAAAAATGACAATACACATGGAACCTTTGTCGATCACCACCGACGCCCAGGCACGCTTTTGCCACCGAAAGAACGTGGCAGTTTTATTGTGGACACACGGTCTGCGGGGGAAGATCGGCGGGCAGCTGCACTAACTAGCGGCGCGAGCCATTTCTGTCCGCGCTTCATTGTGCTAAAGGCGGAGCGCGTGGCCGGGACACCGTGTAGCAAACACTAGCGTGACGCTCTCAGCGTCGTCTTGCTGTGGGCATGAGGAATGCTCGCTAAGGCCTTCCGCTTTGCCATTATGGTTTGTATGTAGCGTGCGAGCGGATAAGCCTACACTCTCTGGCTTGCGATAATTAGCATGGGTCCTCCTCACAAAACTGCTTGGAATTCAACGCGTGTGCGTGTGTGCACAAAAAATAGAATTTCTTTCCAGCGCTTTCCTGGACCTAACTTTACTGTTTCATGAAACTGAAGTCCCGCAACTACACAAAGTTAAAGTGGCTATGCTACCGCGCCTGTGCTACTGCGCATATCGCTCCGTAATCGGTGATGGTTTTTGTCATGTAAAACTTAAGAGTGCTGTTGTTAGCAGTGGAAACTTTCTTCAGATAACTGAAGAGATTGTCCTGAAGTAACAACAGTCCTGAATCCGCGCGCTAACAAGCACCAGGTCAGCGTAGCTACTCCCTGCCAGTCCTGAGTCTGACAGACACTGAATCTCCTCACATGACTGTAAGCGCTACTTGTGAGCGACTCTCTCTCACCCTTTGGCCCTACAAACCACAGGAACAGGAACCTCACCTATTTACAGCCCAAAAAGAAAAAATTTGCGAGATATATGTTCATAAATACATGTATTTTTAAATAGTTCTTGGGAAGACTTGGGAGCTTCAGTGCGTCAACGGTTTCTCAAATTCAGGTCCCTCACTCAGTAGTTCAATCATACTTAACCAACAGAAAAAAAAATAGGTGATCTATATCTCACTCATTTGTCATAGGTTTTTATATATATAGTATTTGTATTTACACTGTATACCGTATCTGACGGCGTACAACAGGATGAAGGATGCTAAACATCTGTGCAGTGGCTAAGATCATGGGCTCTGCATGGAATTAGCAGAGATCTGATGTGAGACACGCTCTCAGTGGGATTAGCATGGGTCCTGTCTGGGATTAGCCCAGGTCTGACGTGTGATATGGGCGTTCTGTGAGATTAGCACAGGTTTTATGTGTTCTGGGTGGGATTAGTGCAGGTCTGATGTTCTGTGCAGGATCAGATCAGGACTTATATGCTCTTCATGGGATTAGCACAGGTCTGATGAGCACTACGTGAGATTAACACAGGCTGTATTTATTCTGCATGGGATTAGAGCAGGTCTGATGGGAGACTCATGTTTTGCCATTAAACCATGTGGCAATAGCCATCTAAAAGCTTAACAAAGTAGCCTGAGGGGCAGTATCTACATGACACCTCATGCTTACTGACACTGAACTAGAGTGAACACACACTCCTGAGGGTGTGTTTGAGTTTAGAGCAGGATGTCCTGTTTAAATAATGACATTTGTTGTCTGGACACAACAATCAATGAACTTTAAGGAAACTATGAAGGAAAACATTTAGCCTAACAGAACATTGGTGGTGTTTAAGGTTTAGCATTTTCAAGTACTGTGAGATTTTTTTGTGGTAGGTCGTTTTTTAAGGAACCTATTGTTTCTTGCTACCAGTAATATCAGAAGGAAATAAACATGAATAAACATGAGTTTTAGTGCTATTCTCTCTGAAAACAAGAAAAAGGTCACGTGAATATGAGACACAACTGTCTCTTTCTGATGCTCTTTTTTTTTTTTTGCTATTTTCTGGGGCTGGTTTCTGTTGTTTTCTTTACCTGTGCTTTGGTTCCTGCTGTGGTGGATGGAGATGTCATTTTGTCGTTTATAAGTATAACAGAGTGAGTCAAAGTCCCCTTTCACCAGTGTGCACTCTTACTGTCACTGGGGCTAGAGTCCAGACGGAAGGGTCTCAGCACAGAGCGTCGTTCGCACATAGTGGTTTCACTGGTTCCCTGAACAGTTCATTCAAGACCAAGAAGAACCTCAAACTGACTGGTTAAGATGGTCACCGTGAAAAAAACAAACAGAAAAATGGACGTTTTTGGGGAATTTAACGCTTTTCATTCCTTGCAGAGGAACAGTCCTCAAAGCTGTTTAAAGAAGCTCTGCAGAGAAAGGCATGAAGGAAGCTGAGTGTTTCTGCTTCTGCAGAGTGTCGACAGGAACTACGCAGACAGTCAGAGCAAAGGAGCACACGCATGGAACAGCACAGCCGTGTGCCTAGTGGTTATTTTACATATTCATATAAGTGGTGCGAATATATAATAATTATAATACAATTTAATTATGTACATGATGCACACGCGCACTGTTGTGTGGGTGTAGAATATATGTGCTTGTAGAACAAATCTGACACCCCTGTCATTTTTAATAACGCTAGTTCAGAGTTATTGGGAATATCTCTGTCATACTCACACTCACACACACATTCACTTGCACACACTTACAGGTAGGTGTTGAGAAGTAGCAAACAGACTGCTCAGAGACTGTGTACAACCCTGTCTATCTTGGGCAGCGTCTTGCTGGTGATGGTGTGACTGGAGGAAAACCTTTTGCCTAATGAGTCTTCCGTTCAGAGTGATGGATCTTTCCTCAAGAGTGATTGATCTTTCCTCCAGAGTGATGGATCTTTCCTCCAGAGTGATGGATCTTTCAGAGTGATGGATCTTTCCTCCAGAGTGATGAATCTTTCCTCTAGAGTGATGGATCTCTTCAAGAGTACAACTAACCCTAACCCTCTCAGTCTTGTGCTAAGGAACGCTGCAAAGTGCCCTGGATCAGACTGGTCATTAAAAAGTTTTAGTACAACTCCCCTTTCCCCACAGCCACCAAATTCCCTCTCGCTTTGTCTTTATCTCTCTTCCTTCAACCCCATTTTTGTCTTAGTGTCCCTCAATGTGGTTCCAGGGGCGTGGCTGTGCTTTCTGGGGGAGTGGGGATGGGGTTGTAAATGTGGGTGGGTGGTTGGGGGTGGTGGTGGTGGTGGTGGGGGGTCTCAGGGTGTGGGTGTGGTTTTGTGCTACCCTTTGCAGGTGTAGACCTCCTCTTTCTGCGTGCACTGTTTACACTCCACGTAGCAGCACCAGCGCACCTGGCACTGACAGGGGCGTGTCACCACGCGGCTCTGCGTGTTGTGGCCCCGCCCACAGCAGATGGCCTCGCAGTTCTTGTCCTTGTGGCACTTGCGTGCCGTTGTGCCGGCCGAGTACTTGCTGGGCCGGCAGAAGTTGGGCGAGTCCTCGATGTGGAGCAGCTCAGTCGTGCGGGGGATGGGGTCGGGCCGTGGCCCGGGCGGAGGCTGCTGGCCCTGGACGCGCGGCTGCGAGATGTCGCCCTCCCCTGTGGCCTCGTTGGTGGAGCTGCCCACCTTCAGTGACGCCTCGTATCGCTGTTTCAGCTGCTTGCCGATCTCATGGAAGGGGGCCAGCTGCCTCCAGCACGTCTGTACCGTGCACGAGCCCGATACCCCATGGCATTTGCAGGTGGTCTCCACGCCCGCTTTGATCACCTGTACAGGACAAACAGAGCAAGGAGCCATGAGATGGGGTGGGACCTGTTTATCAGTCCAGCCCCCTTTACTACAGAGCTGGGATAGAAATAGTGGGCCAACAGCTGATTGGTCAACAGTTTAAAAACTATTTCCAAAACAAATGATTAAGGAGCAACCAAGGTTCTGACTTTGATGTTCAGTGGACTTTGATGTTCAGTGGACTTTGATGTTCTCAGTATGTGCTTTAGTCTTCAGACTCTTGACTTTATGATGATATATGATTAGCCAGTGAAGGGGACAGTATTTCAAGCTTAATGACACTAATTCCAGACGTTAAACAGGCTTGATGGTACCTTTAAGGTTATGTTGGCATTTCAAAGCGAGTCTTATTTAAAATGTGCTTAAGCAAGGAAAACTGGCCATGTGAGAGACATCTGAGAGACATCAGGTACTCATGAATCATGCCAGTGTGGATGAATGCGGGCTGGGAGATGGATTATGGATTATATGGGATGCGTTTAATGTAAGACGTTGACTGCAGTCATCAGAGCCGTGGGTGTCTTTAAACACGTAAGCAACACCAGCCGAATGGAGGCAGTCATGAGAGAACCTCTGGAGACCGTCTGTGTCAGCTGTATATCTCCTACACAACTGAACTGTTTAGCATTAAAGACATTTGTTTTATGCTGAACTGTGAAGGATCAAGTGCTGATTTTTAAGTGTGATGTAAAAATAAACAAACAAAGCTGTTTGGTTATCATACACAATTATAGTCATACACAATGATACTATACGATACTGATTTCTGTGGTATAGTAAGGGGAATGAATTAGTATATATGCTTGAAACACTTGACATTCTGAACTCAGTTGCCAGGTTCACATGTGGGAAATGAAACGAAACAAACCACAAGGTGTGTTTCAACATTTTCGTGAGAACATGAACTTTTAAGATAAACACTGAGGAGAAGGTGCTTCTTCGACTGCCATATGTGAGAGGATAGAGAGGAGAGAAAAGAGAGACAAAGAGAACGAGAGAGATATGGAGAAAAAGAAAAAAGGACTGAGAGAAGAAGAGAGGGACTGAAAGAGAGTAAGCAAAGCACAGGAAGAGAGAGAGAGGAGGAGGAAGACGCTGAGAGGAAGGTGGGTTTGTAAAAGCTGCACATCCAGCACAGTGGAAGCTGAAACGTGAGCTGTCAGCACAGTCTCGGGGGACGTCAGCACCGGCACATTACACGTTTAGTGCTCCATATGGGAGCTTGACCCCAAGCATCACACCCTTCACAGCATATGCAGAGGAGGAGAAGGAGAAGAGAGGAGGAAGAAAAAATAACAGGGCAATGCGGTAAATCTTTTATCTCTGACAGAACGACCTGAGAAGGTTGATTTGATGCGGGCAGGGTGGGGGCCGGGTGTCGGGGTGGGGAGCCCGGGCAGGGTGGGGGCCGGGTGTCGGGGTGGGGAGCCCGGGCAGGGAGCACTGACCACGGGTTCTGCCGTAATTTATTTTCCTACTAAAACGAAAATGGCAACAATATGAGAAGGTCTGAGCAAACACTCAGAGTGCCAGACCTGTAGTTTGTTTTGGCTACATGTTACAGGCCTGTTTCTGCTCCTCCCCCCAGACACCCACCCCTCCACACACACACACACACACACATGCACACACTTCTTTTTGTCCAAACTACCTTCCCTTCACTCCAAACAACAGCAGACATGCGGTCAGGACAAGTGCCGTGCTGTTCAGGCTCAGGGATGAAACCAAATCCTGAGAAATGAGCGCTTTTTAAATTACTGAATTAAACAGTCAATTTAAGTGATTTAAGAGTGGCCTTTTTACAGACTATTTAAGTGACTGTGAAGGAATTTATGGGGGTATTTGTTTAACTACCACAGTGAAAGACAGAGGGAAAAATCCTCTGACCTGAGTGATACACAGCAGCTAAAGCAGCTGCTATTGTAAAATAAAACATAAGTGCTTCAGCCTTGAGAGCATGCCAGCCTTGAGGGCATGCCAGCCTTGAGAGCATGCCAAATTACGTCCATTCTGCCATCATCTCCAGGGTCAATCGGGGCACAAACGCAGGTTGGCCTATTGACCAGCTAGGGTTTAAACTAACTGAAGGACCTATTCTTTCTGGTGAAATTACAAGCCAATGTCTATTTTTAAAATCCCTGAACAAACACCTGGCAAAACAGTAAGACATTTTTACACTGCTTGTGTTATATCTTTCAGTAATGCAGTACCGTCAACATCATGTAGCTTCATCACTGTCTGAAGGTCTGGACCATCTACTAGACCATCTACTAGACCATCTCCTAGACCATCTACTGGACCATCTACTAGATCATCTATTGTACCATCTATTGTACCATCTACTGGACCATCTACTGAACCATCTACTGAACCATCTACTAGTGCTCCATTTATGCTGCTGTCTGTTGAATTCAGGATAGGTAACACATGAAGAAGACTAACACACTACACCCAACTACACCCAATACACTACACCCAGTACATTACACCAACACACTATACTCCACACTACACCCAGTACACTACAACCAACACACTATACCCCCCACTATACCCAGTACACTACACCCAACACACTATACTCCCTACTACACCCAAAATGGATTATACAGGCATTTAAAAGGTGCTTTTTGGGGGTGAGAGGTGGAGCAGTTCATTCTATGTGTGTGGAAGCCTCACAACCACAGACATGAACTCTGCCTTCTTAGAGCTAGAAGATTCCCCAATTCTAAAGTTATAAATCCAATTTTATCATGGGCTCAAAAAATTCATAAACACAGACAAAATGCTAATAGAGAACACAATCTAGCAGGGCACAATTAACCAAAACTGGCTGCAATTAAAAAACTTTAGTGTAAAGATCCATATTTTAATATCAAATGCTGTTGCTACTTATTAGGATACAGCCATCAGTTATGATGGAGAACTAATTGGTGTCTGTTAGTGTATGTGCATTTACACCAGTGTGTTCACACCGCAGCACATTTACACCAGTGTGTTCACACCGCAGCACATTTACACCAGTGTGCTCACACCGCAGCACATTTACACCAGTGTGCTCACACCGCAGCACATTTACACCAGTGTGTTCACACCGCAGCACATTTACACCAGTGTGTTCACACTGCAGCACATTTACACCAGTGTGTTCACACTGCAGCACATTTACACCAGTGTGTTCACACTGCAGTGCATTTGCTTGAGCTGTTCCTTTAATAGACCTTTTCCTCTTATGCTCTTCACATCTCAGTGGTTTCTATGTATGTGTGAAACATTTAAAAATCTCAGAGCAGGAAACACAGAGCAGCGTGTGTGCCCACCTCCCTGGGCACGGCTGGCAGGACTCACCTTCATGCCCACGTTGCTGTTGTGCATGTCCACCCGCGCACGCAGATCCTTGTTGGAGCGCTTGCCCAGGAAGTCTTTGACGAACTTGTTGCTGTATTTGAGGTTGTCACCGCAGCCGCCCCACTGCCAGGCTTTGCGGTTCTCCAGATCGGGCGCCTCGTCACATGTGCACCGTTCCATTCGGCCGCCGCTGCAGGCTTTAGCAATAGCGTGGGTCAGACCCGCTGACGAGATTGCATAAAGGAACGCCGTCTCTTTAAATCCTTGGGTGGGGGGGGGGCATGGACACAAGGTGTGAGGGAAGCAATTCGAGTACATGAATTCAGGTCTATCTGAGCTACACTAGATATTCCAAGTATCCCTAAGCACTTTGTAAGTCGCTCTGGATAAGAGCGTCTGCCGAATGCCAGAAATGTAAATGTTAATGTAAGCAAAACTGGAACCACTGAGAGCTGTGAAGGAAAGTCCAGCGTGTAAATATGGATCAGGGTCAGCTGACTACGTCTCCACACAGGGTTTATACAGAGTTTGTAAGGATGCACAGAGCTTCCTCTGTTACCATCAAACTGAACATCAACAGTAAAGTTGTTTCTGCACATTTCTGGCACAAACCATTAGTATAATTACTATCAAAATCAGAATCTAAATGAATCTGTACCAATCTGAATGAATCTGTACCCATCTAAATTAATCTACCAATCTGATTTAATCTGAATTAATCTGTAACCATCTGAATTAATCTGAATGTATCTGTAAATATCTGAATTAATCTGTACCCATCTGAATTAATCTAAATTAATCTGTACCCATCTGAATGAATCTGTAACCATCTGAATAAATCTACCAATCTGAATTAATCTGAATGAATCTGTAATCATCTGAATGAATCTGTACCCATCTGAATTAATATGAATGTATCTGTAAATATCTGAATTAATATGTACCCATCCGAATTAATCTGTACCTATCTGAATTAATCTGAATGTATCTGTAACCATTTGAATTAATCTGTACCAATCTGAATTAATATAAATGAATCTGTACCCATCTGAATGAATCTGTAACCATCTGAATTAATCTGAATGAATCTTTACCCATCTAAATTAATATGTACCCATCTGAATGAATCTGTAACCATCTGAATAAATCTACCAATCTGAATTAATCTGAATGAATCTGTAAATATCTGAATTAATCTGTACCCATCTGAATTAATCTGTACCCATCTGAATTAATCTGTAACCATCTGAATTAATCTGAATGTATCTGTAAATATCTGAATTATCTGAATTAATCTAAATTAATCTGAATATATCTGTAACCATCTGAATGAATCTGTACCCATCTGAATTGATCTGAATGTATCTGTAACCATCTGAATTCATCTGTACCCATCTGAATTCATCTGATTGTATTGTAACCATCTGAATTAATCTGAATGTATCTGTAACCATCTGAATTAATCTGTAACCATCTGAATTAATCTGAATGTATCTGTAAATATCTGAATTATCTGAATTAATCTAAATTAATCTGTACCCATCTGAATTAATATGTAACCACCTGAATTAATCTACCAATCTGAATTAATCTGAATGAATCTGTAACCATCTAAATGAATCTGTACCCATCTGAATTAATCTGAATGTATCTGTAAATATCTGAATTAATCTGTACCCATACAAATTAATCTGTACCCATCTGAGTTAATCTGTACCCATCTGAATTAACCTGAATGTATCTGTAACCATTTGAATTAATCTGTACCCATCTGAATTAATATAAATTAATCTGTACCATCTGAATTAATCTGTACACATCTGAATTAATCTGAATGTTTCTGTACCCATCTGAATTAATTTGATTGTATCTGTAATCATCTGAATTAATCTGAATGAGGAGGCGCCTCTGATGCATTTTAATGTATCAATCTGAAAAAATCTAGAAAATATCAGAAGCACCCCCGGTGTGCATTTTCAGTTTCCCTTCAACAAGTGCTGATATTCTAATCAAGTACTTATAAATCAGTATTTCAGTTTAAAAAATGAAAAAATGCAGGAGTCAGGTTTCATTTGAGCCATCTATCTGTACCTGGCACTGAGTGCTCTACTGAAGTCCTGCTCCATAACCCAGCGCTCTAAAACCAGAGCCCTCACTAGGCCCGCCTCAGCCCCTCCCCCCTCCGGAACAGTCCCGCCCCTGGAATAGCCCCACCTCTGCATCTTATCTCGGAGAAAAACTCCTTCACAGATTTTTCAGTAATGCAGAAGCTTCAGGAATGTGCAGTATGATCACATATATTATTATGGCAGTAAACATCATCACTACAATTGTAACACTGGTCAACAGTTTAAAGTGAAAAATTATAGTGCTGGAGACATGGACTTACATAATCTAAGAATAAATGTGTTACATAAAGTTCTTCAAATGGATGCTCAGACCATAACCAAATACCTAGTGCTGTCCAACACAAAGTGGCTTATGTTTGAAACACACCCCCTCCACTGTACTCCACTATACTGCACTGTACTGCACTATACTGCACTCTACTGCTCTCTGCTGCACTCTACTGCACTCTGCTGCACTCTACTGCACTCTACTGCACTCTGCTGCACTGCACTGCACTCTACTGCACTCTGCTGCACTGTACTGCACTCTACTGCTTGTCTAAAGAAACTCCTGTAAAGTGAAGTGACCACACAGACGGAATCTAAGTGTGCACACAGGCCTCACCTCTCTTTAAAATATTGGCTCGATTGCGCCCCTCTAGGGTGCAGTTCCACCTCTCAAAGCGGAACTGGTATTGGCACTCCAGGGCGCTGATGCTGATGGCCTCCAGGAGGGTCTCGGCCACGCCGGGATCCCGTCTGCACATGCGACGCTGTTTCTTCTCCAGCTTGAGGCGGTCGCACAGCTTGTAGTGAGACCTCGCCGCCCTCTCCTCGGCCTGGGAGCTCGGGGGCAGGATGGACAGGGGCTCGTTACCCGTCAGCCTGGAACACAGCGACAAGGGCAAGAGAGTGAGGGGGGGGGGGGGGGGGGGTGTAGACAGGGGGAGTGGGGGAGGGAGGGAGACAGAGAGGGAGAAAAATGAAATTTATGGAAAGAT
>JAOYMR010000016.1:11579337-11589684 GCA_025802075.1 Tenebrosternarchus preto | reverse complement strand
CCGCATACTGGGCAGTGTGCAGTATGCAGTACATACTAGTGCAGTATGCAGTACGCAGTACGGTAGTATGCCATTCCCGAATACGGCCACTGTCTTTAAACGGTAACACTATACCAGTTTACACCATTACACGAGTACACCATTAAACCAGTACACCATTAAACCAGTTTAACATTATACCAGTATACCATTATACCAATCAGCATGCAGGTTTCCCTGTTTCAACACAACTAATTCAACTGCAGCAGACGAAGACCTGGGGAACTGGATCATGAACTGGATCATGAACTGGATCATGAATTGGATCGTGAACTGAAACACTCAGGCCACCCCCTGCCTGACAGCACCATGGCAACCTCCACACCTCATCACAAGCTCATTGAGGGTTTGGGAATGTCTCTCTCTCTCTCTCTCTCTCTCTCCCTCAGAACATTCTGACCTTAATAACATAATTTGACAAGCTTAACTGCTTCATTCATGTTACAAAACAATGGTAAAACATGTGACAGACTGTAGTCCCAGGTCATGTGACAGTCTACAGTCATGGGTCATGTGACAGTCTACAGTCCCAGGTCATGTGCCAGAGTATAGTCCCAGGGGTCATGTGACATCCCTGCGTGTTATGTCACATGACAGACTATAGTCCCAGGTCATGTGACATCCATGCGAGTAATGTCACATCTTTCTACTGTGAGGAGGGAAACACGACCCATCAGGACTTCCTGGTAGTTATCACTTCCTTATCTGCAGGAGCTCCAGAGAGAGCAGGAGCATATTCACTGGCCAGCGTTTGAGAGAGCCTCTCCGGGTGAGGAATACACGTAAACCTTAACTGACCCCACCCCCGTCTAATCTCAGCTCCAGTGTCCGCTGACTTGGCCACACCCCTTCCTTCTCGTTTGACTTGGCCACACCCCTTCCTTCTCGTTTGACTTGCGGTGTGGGACTTGCACACAACATGGCAACGCCACTAATTAGCGTCATCTCATCAAACCCACAGAGAGAAACAAAATTTGAAAAAAAACACCAGCCATAGTGAATTCCACGCTGGCTTTCCTGTTTTCGCCAGTCTCTGGCATGTCCTGCCATATCCGTGACTACCAGCCTCCGACAGACAGCAACCACGGCAACTGACGGTGACCACGGCGACCACGCCTGCATCTCACAGCTGACACGAGAGGGCAGAAATGGAAAACCAACCAGCTTCTCCAATCTGCGGTTGGAGCAACACTCAAGGATCTCCAGCGGACAGGCGAGCCGAACACATTTCAAAACACGCCCAGCACAATAAAACCCTGTAATGAGATGGGATGACAGGGCAGTCCTGCGGGACAGGACACTCGTCAGCGTGGAGGCAGGACAAAACCACACCTGGCCGGGCTGCACAGGCACCATGTGCTGGAATGGACAGCTTGACAACGTCCTGCATGCTGTTTCCTGCAAGTAACTGAACAACCTGCCGCAACTTTCTTTGAATGTCCCAAACTTAGCACAGCAGACAGCAACAAGTCACACGAATGACCCCATTCGTATGGTATTAATATGGTATTCATATGGTATTCATATTACATTTGTAGAAGATTAAGCATGATAATAAGCACATACATAAGAGAGCAATGCTGGGCCACAGGGTTACACCAAAGTTTAGCTTCAACTAAATGAAGTATACTGACATGTCTATGTAATTTACAGTAATTTCTAGAATTGGTCGGTTAAGTGGACTCTTTAATTGAACTGTTTGTGAAGCTTTCTGAGTGTGTCAGTGTCACATAAAAGCAGCGCCTTCCAGGAAGAGGAGCTGTAAACGAAGCGATGTGGAGGAAGAGGAGCTGTTCTGGGATCAGCAGGCCATGTGTAAGACAGTCTTGCTCCATGGCTACACCGCATGACAACAGCACTCAGCAACAGGGCTTAGAAGAAACCCATGTGGTCCTTCATCAACAGCACTCACTCACTCACTCACTCACTCACCAACTGAAACAGTAAGTCAGCTTGTAAAGAAGAGGCTATGAACCACAGCCAAAGTATGCGGAGGGCAATGCTGGAGCCACAGAAAATGTGTTACACTAAACAACTTCTCTCATCTTCTTCCTCTCCCTACTTCTCCTCTTCCTCCTCTTCCAGCGCTATGTTTCCCTAAAGCTGTCTGTTTCTCACTGTGCTAGGGTTACAGAAAGGCGAAGAAGGTGCTGATTCAGAAGGAGATCATGCTGGGAGTGGTGATTGCACCCCCCTGTGGACACTATAGGAAGAGCAAGCATTTCCTCACTGACAGCAGTAGTTTCTCTAAAGCCCTTTCAGTCAGTATGGTGTACCTAAGTATAATTGTTGGGAACTTTCTAGAATGTTCTGCCTACCAACAACAGTTCTAGGCGTAACACCCCATAGCAGAGTTGGGTCACTGTTTTGGGCCTAATTAAGAATGCTGTCCTGCTTCACTGTCGGGTATCAGCTAGGAGTGTCGCCATAGCAGAAGGTCTGTAGAGGTGAGCAGGTCTGTAAACACATCTGTCAAGGTCAAAGTCTTGAGGACTTATTTGTTGCTTTGTGGGACATGGAGCTCTGGATAACACCTTGATCTCACACGGCAAGAAGTCCCACTCTATTCCACCCCAATATACCGACTCCACCCCTATATACCCACTCCATCCCCTACTCCAACACTACATACCCACTCCATCCCCTACTCTACCCATACTCTATCCTCTACTCCATTCCTATTCCACACCTACTCCATCCCCTACTCCAACACTACATACCCACTCCATCCCCTACTCTACCCATACTCTATCCTCTACTCCATTCCTATTCCACACCTACTCCATCCCCTACTCCACCCCCCACACAGGTAGTCCTATGAACTATGAAACAGCAGAGATTTGCAAACCACCATAACCAGCCTCAGAACAAACACCTACAACACACACACAAACATGTATCACAGCCTGCTACACTACACAAACACCTACAACACACACACATACATGTATCACAGCCTGCTACACTACACAAACACCTACAACACACACATACATGTGTGTGGGTGTGTGGGTGTGTGTATGTTTGTGTGTGTGTGTGTGTGTGTGTATGTTTGTGGGTGTGTGCATGTGTGTGGGTGTGTGTGTATGTTTGTGTGTGTGTGTATGTTTGTGTGTGTTTGTATGTGTGTATGTTTGTATGTGTGTGTGTGTGTGTGTGGGCGTGTGTGGGTGTGTGTATGTTTGTGTGTGTTAATGTCATTGTATCATTGCTCAAGTAAATCAGGTAAATCCCAGGCTTTGTCCTCTCAAACAGACAAAGTAGTGAAATTCCTGTACCTCACAATCCATCACTCACCTGCCACAGTCCCAATGAGGGCAAGTGATTGGTCGCCATATTTCCGTGACAACTCTGATTCAGACGGCCGTAAACATGGCGCACAGGCGTGGAGCTGTGAAGTAACATCTACTGTAGTGCAGCTCTCTTGTCCACAAGACGTTCAATGGTACAAGAACAGATCTCAAAATGAAAAGTAAGAGTAGAAACGTAATTACTTTTAATTTAACTCAAGACCAGCTGGTGAATAGTGTGCCCTCATACTACACTGGAAGATTAAAAAAAAATAAACCCACTGCCTTTATGTGATTATGTCACTGTTTTGCTGCTCTAGCAGGTTAGTCTTACCAGTACCAAAACTGACTGACAGGGTTCCTCCACCTCAGAACTCAGAGGACACTCTGAAGAACGCTGATGATGTACAGCTGGTATATACCAAGCAGGCAGGTCTACAGCCTGGTATACACCAAGCAGGCAGGTCTACAGCCTGACCGTCATCCGGAGCAACTGAAGAGATACAACCCAGGATGTTGGACTTGACAAAAAACATACCTGCTGTCCACATACTCACCAATAGACAAACACACATGCATGCACAGCAACAGACAAACACACAGACACACACACACAGATACATACACAGCAACAGACAGATACACACGTACATACACAAACACCAACAGACAGAAATACACACACACACACACACATACGCACACATCCATTCTCTTCCTTCACTGCCTCACATTTCTGATATGTGGAGTTAAGGGAGGAGAGTGTGTGTGTGTGTGTGTGTGTGTGTAGGTTACATTACATATGTGTGTGTGTATTAAAGGAATAGAGTGTGTGTAGGTTACATTACATGTGTATGTGTGTGTTAAAGGAACAGAGTGTGTGTGTAGGTTACATTACATGTGTGTGTGTGTTTTAAAGGAATAGAGTGTGTGTGTGTAGGTTACATTACAACTATGTGTTAAAGAAAAGAGTGTGTGTAGGTTACGTTACAAGTGTGTGTATGTGTGTGTGTGTTAAAGGAGTAGAGTGTGTGTGCAGGTTATGTTACAAGTGTGTGTGTTAAAAGAATAGTGTGTGTGTAGGTTATATTACAAGTGTGTGTGTGTGTGTGTGTGTGTGTGTGTGTGTGTGTGTGTGTTAAAGGAACAGAGTATGTGTGTAGGTTATATTACAAGTGTGTGTGTTAAAGGCATATAGAGTGTGTGTAGGTTACATTATAAGTGTGTGTGTGTGTGTGTGTGTGTGTGCGTGCGTGTGTGTGTGTGTTAAAGGAATATAGAGTTTGTGTAGGTTACATTACAATTGTGCGTCAAGGGAGGAGAGTGTGTGTGTAGGTTACGTTACAAGTGTATGTAGGGCAGTTCTCCAGTCTCAAACCCCCACAGGATTTTGCTGAATCAAGTCAGAAGCAGAAAAGACAGGCAGGAGTCACTCCTCTTAGAGAGAGACAGGACTCACTCCTCTCAGAGACACACAGGAGTCATTCCACTTAGAGACACACAAGAGTCACTCCTCTTAGAGAGAGACAAGACACTCCTCTTAGAGACAAACAGGAGTCATTCCTCTCAGAGACACACAGGAGTCACTCCACTTAGAGACACACAGGAGTCACTCCTTTTAAAAACACACAGGAGTCACTCCTCTTAGAGACATACAGGAGTCACTCCACTTAGAGACACACAGGAGTCACTCCTCTTAGAGAAAGACAGGAGTCACTATGCTCAGAAATACACAGGAGTCACTCCTTTTAAAAACACACAGGAGTCACTCCTCTTAGAGACATACAGGAGTCACTCCTCTTATAGAGTGACAGGAGTTACTGCGCTCAGAAATACACAGGAGTCACTCCTCTTAGAGACACACAGGAGTTACTCCTCTTAGAGACATACAGGAGTTACTCCTCTTAGAGAGAGACAGGAGTCACTGCGTTCAGAAATACCCCAGAGACATTCCTCTTAGAGGCACACAGGAGTCACTCCTCACACAGACACAGTCATTCCTCTCAAGGTCTCAGACATGCTCTCTATGCTGGTCGGATCTCCTCTCCTCCTCTACTCTCATCTCTCTAGTCCCCTCTTCTGCTCGACTCTCCTCTCTTCTCCTCCCCTCCTCTCCACTCCTCTCTCCACAGTTCCCCTCCTATTCCTTTCCCCTCTGCTCTCTCCCAACTCCAGGAATGTTTCAATAATGACATCGCTGCTTTCCCCAGTCCCACCCAGGCAAATCCCAGCCTAGTGAGGGGGGGGGAGCACAGGGTACCTGCCGGGACGGGATGCGTCTGGGGAAAACCGAACACTCACATTCTTGTGGTGGGCATGACGATATCAGCAGGGGCTTGACTTGGCCAGCTCTCACATCACGCCCTCGGAAGTGTGGTCAGCAAACCAGAGGGGATGTGTTTACATTTCAGTTACGTTCTGGCACACAGGAGAAACTGGGCTGTCTCACTGTGCCACAGCTTGGAGTCAGTCAGCAACACCTGCTGTTTATACCACCGAGCTCAGGACTAAGTCCCGATTCAACACAATAAACTCTAGCCTTTCTCATAGTGCACACTAATTAGGGTTTAGGGTGAAAAGTCTACTAGCAGTTGCTCGTAGCACACCGCGCGCGATTATTGACACTGACTCATTTTGCGTGGCTTTGCCAAGACCACTTCACAGCACACCTCCGGTACCTGAACCTGAGACACTTGAGATAACATTCATTCAAGAACTGTTCAATCAAACCTAAAGAAACATTTCTCCCTGTTAAATAGAGCCAAGGCGTTTAAGGCGTTTTCTGCAACCGAGTCAGCGACAACCACATCAACTCTCGAGCTACAGAGCTCATTATGAAAGATAAGCGCTGAAGTGCACACTGCCGGGCTTACGTACATCACTAATGTGTTTCCCATGGGCTGTTTTCATGACCCGATCACAAGGAAGTGCAGGTAGTCTCCGTTACAGAAGACAAAATGCTGAAACCGGCAAACCCGGAGCACTCGAAACAATAGGCAGTCGCCCGCGCGTACTCATGATAAATTGAATGTGAAAAATCTTAAGAGTGAACCGCTCGCGCTCCTGAGGCCGCATACCTGGTCATTAGCGAGCACGGCCGCTTGAAACTAACACTCCAGAAAATAACAACCTTTAGAAGTCACTTAAATCATTTCCAGCCATTCATGCGCTGATCTCGGAGATAAACGCCAAATGAAAGTAATTTTTCTCGCAGAGCGCTATCCCACCCACGTCAACGCAAACCAGCACTGAAATGTACTTCCTCGGACGGGACAGGAGAAAACGCGTAACGCTGATCTGCGACCCAAGCTGGCCCTCGAGGAACCACTCCTTCTGCCCGGCCTCGTTGAGCCCTCGCCGCATCCCAATACCTCCACAGATAACGTCTCACCGCCCCCCCCCCCCAACACACATATATATATACATACACACACACACCAAATAGCAGCACGGCATGGCGCAATATTTTGAGTTTTATTACATATGTTTTTGTGACGGCAAGTCGGTTGCCACCAGTTATAAAACAGACCAGCCACCTACAGGGAAGAGCCTACCCTTGATGTTTGACAGTCTGTCAGTGCAATACATCAGTGCTCTTTTCGAAATATGAAAAATTACAGCATGCAGAAAGTTTCGACTATTTTAACAATTATTAATTAAATATAACTGGTGACGTGTTTGAAGCAGTATGCAGGTGATGGATTCTCTGTTAATCGTCCGCCGGCGCTGGGAACAAACGTGTTGAAACAAGTGGAGAACAAAGCTCTAGGATAATACGTTAAAGAGAAGGGTTTCTTCAAACGACCATACGCGGCCCACATCGCGGTTATATGGCGAAAGATTGTATCTGTCCACCGCAGAAACACACATAATAGGTTAGCCTTCCCCCACAGAAAAAACGCCTAGGCGTTCCCGGAGTATCATATCTCCAGTGTCCGCAATCACTTGAATTAAAATTATTGCAGGGAACATTTTATGGAGGATATGGGGGAAACAGTAAATTCTAGCCGCATTCTTTAACTTCTGTCTGCGCTGTTATTTGACTTAGTGGGAGCATGGACGCAGTGCCAGGACTCTATACTCGCTGTTTATGCAGGATGAGAAATATTCTCCGCGAAGTGAACAGACGTTCGGCCCACCGGTTTAGAGAATTGAGCTGTTTTATTGTTACCAGCTGGTGAGACTGAAGTCTCCGCTCGCGCTTTACTCCACTTCGTCTCGTCTTCCAGGTCCGCCTTAGGTCAGCTATTTAGTTCAAGAAAGTCACAAAAAAACTCCTACTACCGGCTTATGCCTCCATTCCAATATTCCTTCAAAGACACGCATGCGAATCTTTAACACACCTATGAAATACAAAAGAACAGCGGCTTCTCGCACCCGAACCTCGCGCCGTGCAGTGATCAACCTGCCGTCAGCACTCGCCGTGAGAGAAAAGTGCCGAACAGGTCACGCGCCGCGGTAGGGAGCGTACCGCACGAGCGCGGTCCTCGTGCACTTCTGTGCGAACTCCTCCAAAACTGATTCAAAAACGGATTTAATAATAAGTGGTCTAATGTCTCTCCACAGTAAACTATCCACGGTCGACGAACGCTTCTATTCCACTGTTAGCAGAGTGACCACATATACGACAGTCTGAACAATATACACACCTACCCGAAATAAGCTGAAGTCGGTCCAGGCACACTGAAGAGGTACGCTACAACAGTGAAACATAACCATCCCAGGGGTAGGTGTCCATCCAGCATTTTGTAACGGCTCTGGGGCAGATCATCTCGGTCCTTCTGAGTTGCTGTGTGAAATCGCTTGTTATGAGAGAGGCACCTCTTATACACTGAGTGGAGTTCTGCGCCCCTCCCACTGCGCGCGCGCGTGAGCGAGAGAGAGAGAAAGAGAGGGAGAGAGAGAGAGAGAGAGAGAGAGAGAGAGAGAGAGACGGCAGTACAGGCATTTTGAGAGCTTCGCTCGTTTGATTGTTTAAAAATACGGACATAAATTGGAAATTCATATTTGAATTGTCAAGCGAAGGTCAAGACTACACATTCTTACGTGGTATGCTGTCTGTATCAACCCTAGCAAGAAATCACAACTTTCAAACTCCGGAATAGTACTCTACACAATAGGAATACAATACTAAGCATTGTATTCAGTACAATACACTGTGCAAATATTAGGGGAGTACACAGGTCATTAATATTGCCTAATAGTAATAATGCGGCAAAACTGCTACTTTCTCCATTATTGGCACCAGATGAATGTTCTGTGCTGATTGGTGGTTTTATTGAATTGATTACAACTGTTACAAGCGTGTTATAAAAGTGTTACAAATGTTACAGAAATGTTTGTGTTACTTTGTTCAGTCTTTGATCTCACAATTTAAGGTTTCACAGCCCTCTTGATCTGTTGCTGATAATCCCATTCACAGAAAAAAAAATCTTGCTAATAATTAAATCTTTTTGAGATGGAGCCAACTGCATTAATAAGTAGAGATTAGTTGTTCAAAGAAATGTTTTGCATTGGATTATTGCATCATTGCATCACTGCATAACCTCACTTTAGATGCACTTCAGTTCTTTCACATCTCCAAGCAGTTGAACAGTTACTCTCTCTCTCTCTCTCTCTCTCTCTCTCTCTCTCTCTCTCTCTCTCTCTCTCTCTCTCTCTCTCTCTCTCTCTCTCTGACCTCAGAGAACCAGGAAAGTTCTAGATCAGCCCCTGACCTCGCAAAACCAGGAAGGTTCTAGATCAGCTCCTGACCTCACAGAACCAGGAAGGTTCTAGATCATCCCCTGACCTCACAGAACCAGGAAGGTTCTAGATCATCCCCTGACCTCACAGAACCTTTTCTGCGATGCCTATTTCCTTCTCTTTCCTTTTTTTTAGTGCTTTAGTATTCTAAGAAAAACACTGGCACAAGTTCAGTTGCAGTGAACAACTGCAGAGACCGTGATATTTTTAATCTTTCTTTAGGGTAATATTTTGCAAGATCTAGATGAAACATTTTAATCAGTAAGCAAAATAACTTATTGAAAGTCATAAATCTTGCTGAGAGGTTTGCTTTGGCAAGAGTCAAGGAGAAAGAGTCTCTTTTTGCCTGACTGTTTTAGGAACACAGGGATGGTCTTCCTTGTTTCAGATACACACACAGCAGTCATACCCTCCACTCGTTTTACAAGACTTGAAAATACTCTTAAAATTATACTGACAACGCAAATATATAAAACATTCGACACAAACATAAATGTATCTCATGGTGAAACTGGGGGAAACATTTAGGTAGAGGTTGTCACAGGTGACAGGAACCCAAGGCTCTGCGCTGGTTTATGTCAGATAACAATCTGTGGCTGGGATGATTCCAGCTCTCTGTTTTACAGCACCTGAGGGGAGTACAGGACAGGAGTGGAGTGTACGGGAGTGGAGTGGGGTGTGAAGGACAGGAATGGGGTGTACAGGACAGGAGGGGAGTGTGGGGAAAGGAGTGGGGTGTGCAGGAGAGGAGTGAGGAACAGTTCTCCACAAAACAACATCACAGTCCTGTTCCTCATTTATGAACTGGTGGGCTACTGCCGTCATCACTGGAATTCCCAGCCAGGCTTCTGTTTGTACACCATCCAGTTCTACTGGATCACAGCACAATCGCGGGATAAGGAGAGAAGCACTGCTGAAGGTTGCCCTCAGCAGCCCTGACGCAACACCTCTGTTCCCAAAGGCGTATAACAGACAAAAATGAATCTTACAAATTAATATGCTGTCTTAGCTTAGGCAGCAAGTGAATCATGTCTAAAGGGCCGTGTTATAATTGAGTCGCAGTAAATTGAATCAGTGATTCATATTTAGTCATGTGTCCTTAGGCAAAGGTTAATCTCCTATACATACATATACAAAACAGGCTCTTAGATTTTTCTTATGCTGCAGAAAGATTTAAAAACTCAGACTGCAGTGGAAAAGCAGATCTTTGGACGTGTATAAGACTAAAGCAGATCTTTGGACGTGTAAGACTAAAGCAGATCTTTGGACGTGT
>JAOYMR010000016.1:11556902-11574759 GCA_025802075.1 Tenebrosternarchus preto | reverse complement strand
TCTCCGGCCTGAAATATCTCTTGCCCAATAAATCCACTTATTTTATTTAGGGTGGGGAGGCAATCAAGCCCCCCCCCCCCCCACACACACACACACACACACACACACCTTTATCCAGGTCAACTCTACGAAAACCTGGATTAACGTGGTGAGTGCAGTTATGCCCTGACAGAGTCAAATCACAGTTTCAAACCTGGTCCCATTTATTGTAATGCAGTACATGAAGATGCTGTCAGCTGAAGAATGAACAGAAGAAAAAGTGAACGAGCCAAAAATGGACCATGAAAAGAGCAGTTCTGGCTCGGTGATAACAGTCGGAGGAGGAGACCTGTGTTTGGTGGGTGTGTTTCAATCAGTGAGGGTTTCCGTAGCGACCACCCCATTCAGAGGCCTCCAGTGAGTGCTTTTCTCTGTTAAATGATGTGAAATTCTTCTGCTAATACACACTGGCGTGTAGGAACGCGTCTCTCTCCTGGAGGCGTTTTTTGCTAGATACCTTGTCTTGACAAATGCAACCTGGGAATTTCACAGCTAAAGGTTACAAGGGGAAAGGCTTTGCAGCTTCCAGCAGGTGTGAATCTGGCGTGAGCAGAACCAGGTCAAAACAGCAGTACCTGACAGAAGCCGGGGTTCGAGACCAGGGCATCGTCCCCCAGCAGGGGGCAGCGCGGAGAGCAGGAGAGTGCTGAACAGACAACTCTAACACCCTGTAGTGGGTTAAAGCAGCAGAAACCGTTTTTGAAGGAATTGTTGAGTTTTTAAAAGCGCAATAGACGTTTGGCACTGTGCTTCACATATTTAAGCTTGTTCTTCACATTTGGATAAATTTGTACTTTAGTGTTTCTTTCAGCACATTTATTAACATGTTTGAGAACAGTTTTATTAACATGTTTGAGCCTGGCTGACAGACTGCCTGAAACACTGTCATCCTAATCAAAACTATCATTATTCACGAGCCTTACTTCCAAAATCTTATCTGATTGGACAGGATTTTTTTTTTTTTTGTATTACCAAGTTCCTGTCTGATTGGACAGGCTTTTTTCTTTACATTTGTGAGATCTCCTCTGATTGGACATGGAGCTGAGGTGCTGTGGGTGAGCCCCAGGGCTCAGACGTGCTGGCCAGAAAAACGACCTGCTCTGCGCTTTAGATCATTGAGGACTTTAATCAAATTATGAATTCATACGGGTATGAATTTCAGCTCTCGTTACGCTTTACATAGAACAGCTCGATTTCAGCCCCATCGTGACCACGCCTGCAATAACACAACTCCTGTTTTAAACATAGATGGCAGTCACTGACAGATCAGTCTCTCACTGCTTGTCGGGTCTTAACTGCTGACAGGGTGTCAGAACTAGACGTGTCCATCAGTGCAAATACAGCAGTGGAGACACAGGGATGTGTGTATCAGACCTTTCAGAGTGAGAGGGATGATTGAGGGAGAGATTTGAGCTCCACACATCTGTGTGTGCGTGTGTGTGTGTGTGTGTGTGCGCCATCAGTTATCCAGGTACCTGTGGGGGAGAGTCTGTGACTGTGGGTGGGGCTGAGTGTCTGTGGGTGGGGAGAGTGTCTGTGTCTGTGGGTGGGGCTGAGTGTCTGTGGGTGGGGGAGAGTGTCTGTGACTGTGGGTGGGAGAGAGTGTCTGTGACTGTGGGTGGGCTGAGTGTCTGTGACATATCAAGACCAGCAAGAGGATGCCCTGCAGTTCAGTCACAAAAAGGTGAGAGGGGTGCAGTGAGAGGATGTAGGGAGAGTAACAGATGGAGGTAGAGTAGCAAACACCAATGTCATGGATCAGAGGGTCAGGAGTGATGCAAGACTCACCTGTCTTTTTTTTAATAATTAACAAAAGACTAGAACAGGATGTGAGGAGGAAAGGAGAGGAGAGGAGAGGAGAGGAGAGGAGAGGAGAGGAGAGGAGAGGAGAGGAGAGGAGAGGAGAGCTTCAGAGATGGTCATCTGATAAAGTGAGTGAACAGTGGCCTCCCTCCCACGAGTATATGAGAACATAGATTATAAGGTGCATATTCTGCACTGTCGACAGTAACTTGGACTCCAGATGAGCACGTGCACAGAGTGATACCAGACGAGCGCGTGCACAGAGCGATACCAGATGAGCGTGTGCACAGAGCGATACCAGACGAGTGTGTGCACAGAGTGATACCAGACGAGCACATGTACAAAGCGATACCAGATGAGCGTGTGCACAGAGTGATACCAGACGAGCGCGTGCACAGAGCGATACAGATCTCCAGCACATCTGGCCACCTCGTCTGCTGCCTCATATTGGTACAGGTGCAAAAGTCTGATACACAACTGGACTGAGGCCTTGAAACAGCCACTCATATCACCTCCTACCTGAACCTGAGTACTGGAGCTGATCGGTTACCTCCTGAACTCTGAAATGTCTGGAAGTTTGAAAACAGAGAGACCTCAGGAGGAAAGAAAATGATGCCTGGTTCATACTGCCTCAGGCAAAGTGTGTGTGTGTGTGTGTGTGTGTGTGTGTGTGTGTGTGTGTGTGTGTATGTGTGTGTGTGTGTGTGTGTGTGTGTGTGTGTGTGTGTGTGTGTGTGTGTGTGTGTGAGTGAGTGTGTATGTGTGTGTGCTGAACTAAAAAAAGAGTCCAAAGCACTGTCTCCTACCCTCACCTACTCTCTCCTACCCTCACCTGCTCTCTCCTACCCTCACCTACTCTCTCCTACTCTCTCCTACCCTCACCTACTCTCTCCTACCCTCACCTACTCTCTCCTACCCTCACCTACTCTCTCCTACCCTGTCCTACCTTCTCCTACCCTCTCCTACTCTCTCCTACCCTCTCCTGCCTTCTCCTACCTTCTCCTACCCTCTCCTACCTTCTCCTACCCTCTCCTACGCTCTCCTACCCTCTCGGCTTCTTTCCCACTTTTTTCCTCTTTCTCCCACTCTCTCCTTCTCTCTCCCTCCCACCCTTCTGCACTCTCCCCCTCTCACTCTCTCTCTCTCTCTCTCTCTCTCTCTCTGTTAGTTCTACTCCAGAAGACGAGGAAAGCTGTGGGTGGGTTGGTTGTGGATCTCTCTGTGTTTACACACTGGGCTGCAACTCTCAGTGGGATCAAGGCAGATTTTCCAGAGTTCTGCTCCTGGTGACCAGAGGGGCTCTAGCTAAATTCCTCATCACTGGCTCTGGCTCTTTGCACAGAGGATGTGAATGGATGATGAACTCAGTGAGTGCGTGAACTGTGTCACATTTGATTTCATTCTTCATTTTCTTTTCAGTCAATAACCTGAATAGTGTTAGCCGTGGCATTTGTTGCTGCAAAAAATGCAAGCTTATTAATTAAAGAGGGAAGCCAGTAAAAACTCAAGTCACTCAGAAATAAACTTTTCTGAAGGTTTGCTAGCAGAGAGTTGGTTCGCATCTACACACATTCACTGGGTTGCAAGGGAGGGAGTGTTTAGGGGTCAACCCACATCAAATCAGTGAGAGGCGCTATTACAGAAATCCAAATCCTGATCTAATGGAGATCTAATGGAGATCTAATGGAGATCCAATTTCTGCTTGCACAGTGGTTCTTTCCTTTAATTGCTGGTTACAAAACCTCACTGCTCTGAGACTGTTATGTTCATAATGAAGCCCCTGTGAGTGCAGGGTTAAATAACAGAAACCATGTTTGTGAGTTTTAGCCTATTTGTGCATTTGGTGTTTTAACCACGCAGCTTCTCAACATTAACATGTACACGAGCTCACAAACCAGATCACTCTTCTGTAATCACGCAACACCATGTTCCAGGAAGGGAGCAGGTGATTCCCGCCCTGCAGCTGAAGAGATGAAAATGAGAGATCTATAGTTCTTCAAACAAGTCTGCCCCCTAGTGGCTGTGAACGATCCACCTTCCTAATAAACCTACAATGTATTGAACACACATGGAGTTGCTACAATTATAATCATTAGCGATTATTTTATGATTTGTACCATAACATATAATACATTTTTCTCATCATAATTTTTAATTATGGAGGACATACTTGTTGAGGTTCAGATGTGGTGACTGGGCTAAAAAAAAACATTCTTCTTTGAGGCTCTGTACCCTAGGGCAGGCCAGTACCCTATAGCTACGTGGGTACTGGCCTGCTACTATCTGGCTCAGAACCTTCTGCAGGTCAGATGTGATGCTTTTGTTAAAGGACCCTAATGTTTACAACTCCATTGTGGACCAGTAAAACCAGCAGCGGCTTTCACCTGCACAGTTACGCTCCAGATCTGAGTAATTTCCTTCTACATATGTTCCTCAACCCGGCACTAGTTTATGGGATCATGTTCTTCTCATCCGGACATAAACCATTCTCTCTGTCCCAGGACTTTACTAGACTGTCACGTAAACAAACTGGAACCAGGTCTTTCTGATCTTACCACTAATCTGCATCTGGTGGTTTAAACCTTCTGAGGTCATGCTGGTCTGTTCTTCTTCATGCTGGTTTTTGAAATATCTATCACTATGTCCTAAATAGTGATTTTGATCTGTTGAACCATTTTCCCTTCATGACTGGAATTATTTTTTGGTCGTTCTAATATTTGTTTGTGTACTCATGTATTTTCACTTCAAGAATGTTCACACAGTTGATTTTGACATACCAGTGGTTTGTGTCTTCTTCACTGACTCTGTTAGTTCACTCTCGATGGCCTGATTCTGGCACTTCTTTGGTTGTCGTGCTGAGAGACAACAGAAACTTGGAAGCGCCACATCTAGAATCCTCTCTAGACCCTATGTTAGCTCTCTTGTGCAGGAACTAATGATGTATCAGCATGCTAAGGGCCAGGATCTGTCTGATTACTAACAGGTTCCAGAAACAGCTGAACTACAAGCTACATGGCATGTGGAGGTAAACACCCTGCACTTATAGATGGCATATTACAACTAGAGGCCTATAGTCACTGATTTACTACATTGCTTTGCAGGACTACTGAGCTAACAAAAAACATTCTTGGCATGGTACAGTGAACATGGTACAATGAACATGCTACAGTGAACATGCTACAGTGAACCTGGTACAGTAAACATGGTACAGTGAACATGCTACAGTGATCCTGGTACAATGAACCTGGTACAGTAAGCATGCTACAGTGAACAGGTACAGTAAACATGGTACAGTGAACATGCTACATTGAACATGCTACAGTGAACAAATCACTTATGGACCCCTTACATGAACATGTGGTACATCTAGCAGTTTACTTCTGGACTGTATATGGAGCAATGAAGAGTTTACTTGTCCAGTTCTCTGGTGAAGTAACACAAACTAGCTATTGCAGTAAATCAGTAATAAAAATAGCAAGCAATAAATATGAAATTACTTGAGGATCATGAAGTGCGTGTCACTGTTTATTAAGAGCAAAATCTGACCCGGGATCAGCGGCCTAAGATGGTTTAATGGATTTGATCCTGGATCTGATCTCTGAGCAGGTTTAATTTCTCTGACCCTTCATTGGCTCTGTGACAGGTTTAATGTTCCTGACCCTGGGTCAGTGCTCCTCAAGCTAGTTTAATATATTTGATAATGGGTTATTTTCCAAGCTGGTTTAACATGTCTGTCCCTGGATCAGATTCTTGTTTGGGTTTATTGAATCTGACACTGGATTAGCCCTCTGACAGGTTTAGTGTGCCTGACTCTGGATCAGTTCTCTGAGCAGGTTTAATGTATCTGCGCCTGGTTGAACTCTGTGAGCAGATTTAAAGTGACTGACCCTGCCCCACTCAGCTGCCTGTACTGCTCTGTTTACCCTGCCGCTCTCTCCAAGTTGCTGTGAGCGACACTGATGTTCCAGTTTGTGACTCAGAAACTTATGAAGTACATAAACCAGAAGCCTGAATGCTGGAGGGAGGGAGTAGAAGAGAGAGGGAGATGGAGAGAGAGAGAGAGTGGAGAGAGAGAGAGGGAGATGGAGAGAGAGAGAGAGATTGGATGAGAGAGAGATGGAGAGAGAGAGAGAGATGGGATGAGAGAGAGAGATGGAGAGAGAGACAGATGGGATGAGAGAGAGATGGGATGAGAGAGACAGATGGAGAGAGAGAGAGATGGGATGAGAGAGAGATGGGATGAGAGAGAGAGATGGAGAGAGAGCTCTAGTTGTACATAACTTAATGCACCATACAAGCACTTCACTCTGGACTTCCAGACTATATGATGCCACAGCTGCCAGGACACTGTTCTCACTGTGATACAGGATACTGTTCACACTGTGATACAGGACACTGTTCTCACTGTACTACAGGACTCTGCCCTCACTGTGATATAGGACACTGTTCTCACTGTGATACAGGACACTATTCTCACTGTGTCACAGGACACTGCTCTCACTGTGTCACAGGATACTGCCCTCACTGTGATACAGGACACTGTTCTCACTGTGTCCCAGGACTGCAGTCACTGTGATACAGGACACTGTTCTCACTGTGATACAGGACACTGTTCTCACTGTGATACAGGACACTGTTCTCACTGTGTCACAGGACACTGCTCTCACGATGTCACAGGATACTGCTCTCACCGTGTTACAGGACACTGTATGCATTTAGAAGTTATATTTGAAATTCTTTACGTCATTTTTTATGCTGTGCACAAATAAATCTGACATCTGTCACTATAGATCTGAATCAACTTGATACTATGAACAGAATGTATGCAGTCATTTGATAGATTATTGGATTGTTATTGTATTGTGTATTTTGTATTTCAGACAGTTAAAAGGTATTATGTTGACCACATGTTCACAAACAGTAGAAGCCACTCTACAAAGTTACAGTCCTTTACACAGCACTGGACAAACTGCAGACCTGATGATTGTGTGTTCCCTGGCCAGAGTCCCACAGACCTGATGACTGTGTGCTCCCTGGCCAGAGTCCCGCAGACCTGATGAGTGTGTGCTCCCTGGCCAGAGTCCCGCAGACCATCTGATGAGTATTGATGAGTATGAGCACATGATAAAGAACATTCACAGGTTACATGAGAAATTTCACATACTGTGAGCATTTTCATGTCCAGAAGCTCTGAGGTCAGAGGCACCTGTAAACAGCACCAACGGTACTGCACAGATTCACCATACTCTCATACTCAGATTCTCCATACTCTCGTACTCAGATTCACCATACTCTCGTACTCAGATTCACCTTATTCTCATACTCAGATTCATCTTACTGTTATACTCAGATTCACCATACTCTCATACTCAGATTCACCATACTGTCATATGCAGATTCACCTTACTCTCATACTCAGATTCACCTTACTGTCATACTCAGATTCACCATACTCTCATACTCAGATTCACCTTACTGTCATACTCAGATTCACCATACTCTCGTACTCAGATTCACCTTATTCTCATACTCAGATTCATCTTACTGTTATACTCAGATTCACCATACTCTCATACTCAGATTCACCATACTGTCATATGCAGATTCACCTTACTCTCATTCTCAGAGTCACATTAGTATCATACTCAGATTCACCATACTCTCATACTCAGATTCACCATAGTATAAAACTCAGATTCTCTTTGTTCTCAAACTCATACATGGATGACGACATTTTCAACCAGTGTAATCTGAATTTCATATTAAACCTCCTTTGGTGAGGATTTTCTCTTCTTCACCCTTATCCTCTCTCTCTAACTCCAACCTCTCGTCTTCCTCTCTAACTGCTCTCTCCTCTTCCTCTCCTACCTTTTCCCCTTGTATATTTTGTGTCAGTATTAATAACAAGGTGTAAACATTTGAGCTGAACTGCAATAGTCTTCTCTTAGAATGTGAATGTTCTATATGTTTCTATGCTGTATTACAATGCTGCACTAGTGCTCTATTAGAATCTTGCTTTTAAGTAACCCGATAGATGACTGTTCCTGTCAGAGTGTTCTATGGGGGTGCGCTCCTGGAGTGTCCTGTCAGAGTGTTTTGTGGGGGTGAGCTCCAGGAGTGTCCTGTCTGAGTGTTCTATGGGGGTACGCTCCTGGAGTGTTCTGCAAGAATATTCCATGAGAGCTTTCTGCTGGAATGTTCTGTGAAAGGCGTTTTTTGAGTAGATGGCGTAGCCAGAAAGCAGATGGTGCTAGATTCTGGCCCACCCAGTGGACGTTAGCACTTGGACACCACCTCCCCTTTACATCATCCTGTCTGCATGAGCTCATGGTGGAAGTGAGGTAAGAGTGAGCTAGACACAGGAAGTGAGGTAAGAGTGAGCGAGACATAGGAAACTGCACGTGTTGACACAACATCCCTGTGAAGGCTTGTGCAGTGCAGGGGGGGCAGCAGAACATGCTGTGGTGAGACCCAGCAGAACTGTGGTGAGACCCTCTGAGAGAGAAGGGGGGGGGACTTAAACTCATGTCTTCTCCTGTCTGTGAGATGTTTGTATTCTTTAACTCTTTTCTGTTTATATGAACTACAGGATTGTAGGAAAGATATACCATAGTAGAGCACAGAGGAGAAAAATACGCTTCTTAGTCTTGTGTGTGTTGCTGTGGGCATGTATGTGCGTGCGAGTGTGTGTGTGTGTGTGTGTGTGTGTGTGTGTGTGTGTGTGTGTGTGTGTGTGTGTGTGTGTGTGTGTGTGTGTATGCGTGCGTGTGTGCGTGGGTAGGTAATCACAGATCTGGAGGTACCTTGGGTGAGGAGGAAGGGCTGAGAGTCCAGCAAGGTAATTAATCACAGTCCAACAATTAATCACAGTCCACACTGTTGTAGCAGTAATGCCTGTGCCAATCCTCCATAGATCACAGCTGTCATGTACTGTGTGTGTGTGTGTGTGTGTGTGTGTGTGTGTGTGTGTATGGTGCTTCAGCTCACAAATGCAGACAACTCCATCTTTCTGTGAAAACCATCCCTTCTCTACAGTAACGTTTAATTCCATAGCAGTGGCTCTGAAACCCCACCCACAGCTCTGACCCAATAGGAGGGCTGATTCCATAGCAACGGGTAAAACTGCACAGATGCCATACAATATGAATCTTAGTTTCACTCATCAGGAGGTCATTTCTATCCTACTGAGCTGTTTAGGAATTATTTAATTATTTAAATACAGTGGGGTTCATGCATTAGCTTACACTAATGACATCATCAGAGAGACCCCAAATATAGGACATTTCCATCATAAGTGAATAAATGGCACTAAGAGATTGTTATAGTTCATATTATCCTGATATCCCAGGAGAGGGAAACGACTGGAGAGGCCAGAAGAGCCACAGTGTGATAAATGCGAGTAGATGTTTTATCTCTAAACGTCCGATAAACTGAAACGATGATAAATTATGAGAAATGCTAACAAAGCAGGTGCCACCATTCATGGGCACCATTTCTGAGGTTCGACCTTAATATAAAGCGTTACTAATGATTTTTAAGAGCGCAGCCAAGTGTATTTCACGAACTTGTCATACAGCACTGTGGTACTTCGCAGTACTTCTCTTTCCCGCTTGATGGCAGTCTTACACCAATAACGTAAATATGCTGTAACCAAAACTGGCCGTTGATGACTTGACCGATTTCGCCTAGCTAATAACACGGGTTTGTAATCAACTGCAATTTTAAAGACACCAGTTAATGTTTAAAGGTAAACATACACTCAGTAACTGTATAAGGACAAAGTATACACGTGTGCATGTTTTTTTCTTTTAGAAAGAAAGGAAGAAAGAAAGAAATATGTTTAAACTATGCTTTGAAGTTACGCTCACAGGTAACCGCGTGAAAAATCTTAACCCTTTGATAAGTGTTCGCGATGGTCACTAGATGGCGACACACATGGTGGAGTTAAGTATGTTATGTTCTGGAATAGGACGTGGTACACTTTTTTATATAAAGCCTCCATATTATTGTTACTACGACTTAAGACGTGAAGCTCACGTGGACCAATTATTAACGATTTGTCATCACATGCCAACCCAGCAGTGGCTTCAAAGACACGCGATATGTGAACGGCGTAGTGCAGGGTTAGCCTACCTGAGCGCGTGCTTACGTCACTAAGCGCACCCGATTGCAGGCTCGGGCCTCGGGACGGATTTGGAGCTCCGACTGCAGAAGACATCCAACATTCACCTGCTTTGACATACTTGTGACATCACTCACCAGGGCAGCGCTTTAACGATCAAACCTCCATATTTATGTAGAACATGCTTAAAGTTCCTCATTTCATAGCTAGGCCACTTAATTTTTAACAGACAAAGCGAATAGAGAACAACTAAAATAAAAAAAAAAAACACCTGTGTGCCTTCTGCCTATATAATGTTATGCTGAAACACCTGTTCCTCCAGAAAGCCGAACCACGTTTTTTTTCTTGATGGGCACCAATAAATATCAATGGGCAGCGTCGGAGTGCGTTTCCGAATAAATCTCCTCGCCTAATACACAACACTGAGCGAAAGTCTGGCCTGATTTAGTTACAGCGTTAATGAAAGAAAGACATTAGCATCGATTCAGTTTTTTATGGGTGAAACTACTGACCAGTATATCAATGTGTGCCATAGGGTTATTATTATTGTTGTTCTTGTTGTTGTGTTAATACTGTAGAAGAATTTCAGCAGTTAATCTTCAGGCTATTCCATCCCCATTTAGATGTGTGTGTGTGTGTGTGTGTGTGTGTGTGTGTGTGTGTGTGTGTGTGTGTGTGTGTGTGAGAGAGAGAGAGAGAGAGAGAGACGGAGAAAGAGAGAGAGAGAGAAGGGATTGAGAGAGAGAGAGAAGATGGTACATCTTTTCATATTATATATAAATAATCACTAAAATACACAGTTGAGAAACCTGTTGGAAACCAAAAGCATATTTCTATTCCTATTGTCTGTTCAATGTAAAAGATTTCCTGCGTTCTTGTTTAGCATCACCTGGAGTTGGCAAAACCTATTTCCTACTGCGTCCCCGCCAACCAGCATTAATTTTTTAATCCACTAAAGGGAGAACTGACTGAAAAAATAGAACAAGCAAACTCGCAAATCGCACATTTTGATTTTTGCCTTTCAGCGGCTTCAAACCGGGGGGTGAAATCCGGACGGGTTGTTATAGCTACCCAATCCACAGGGGCTCTCCGCTGTCTATTTAACTCGGAACTCCCCCCTTCTCTCTTTAAACAACATTAGGCTATATATCACATCGAGCTTGCCGATGCTCGCACGTCCCAATAACTAGGTCTACTAAAACACCGTCCTCAGAAAATTAGCTCATTCCCACTTGCGCGTGTACAGACCGAATGACTGACTGACTCAGGGAAAGGCGAGCGCGAGGGAACAGTATCATCAGAATTTCCCCCGTGGCGATACCTGCTGATTGGGTCCTAAAAGCAAACTGCTTTTAACTTTTAATATTTGCCTCGCGTGTTCTGCCATGACTGCTCGCGGGAGGCTAGTACACTGACGCGGCTTCAGGATCAGAAAAGAAATATTGGGCCAGGACCGATTTTTTCCGTCTTAGAGAAAACGCGTGTGACAGTGTGTGAGTGCGCGCATGTGGGTGCCTCTTATGCGAAACTTTTTAAGGATGATATACCTCGGATGTTTCCTGCTTCTTTGTGGGCTCGCGCAAGTTATGGCAAGTTACCCAATATGGTGGTGAGTTTATTTATTTTGCTCCCGTTCTTTTTGAGCTAAGCTTTAAGAAGTTTCAATATAAGAACATCATCAAACATCAATAGAAATATTTGTGTGGTTTTGGGTATATGTCCAAGCTATCTGACAAGAATGTGCACAGTGTACATACAGGTATAGCTGATACGGATATGGTTGTTCCAAGTTGATGTGACCTGTCGTGGTTTGCTTTGAGGGTAGTTTCTTGAAGGAGGACAAACTGCACGTCAGCTAATGACGCTCTCGATTTCAAAGCGCAGTAGAGGCTAAAATGGAGCTGAACAACCTTGACTGAGTACACGGGCAAAAGTACCCCGACGACTGACACGTTCTGTCCGGGATTTCTAAATTGCGCTAATAATATTGTATTGGTTTCTATTTCTGTTCATCAAAACAGGTGCCGAAGTGCTCTACTCTTTCTATTCTTTCTTTCTTGATTTTATCTTAAAAAGTAACGCAAAAGTTTGTTGTTGGAATTTCTTGTTAATTGTTTAAGAAAAAATAATAAAACGCAACAAAACGTTAATTTAACATATTTAATAAAATTGTTTTAAACTTTACAGAAAATGGAACACGTATAATACGTCTGACGTAGCTTACTGAATGAAACGTTTTTAATTCGGTAATGTCAGTAACCATAGACGTTAACAAACACTCTGTGGCTTGCGTACTTTGGTAAGCTACATTTATTGTTTAAATAGATTGCGGAAGAATTAAGCGAAATAATGAAGGCAGGCTTTTATAAAAAAAAAAAACCAAATATAATATTCTCATTTTAGAATATTTATAGTATTGAAATTAACGTAATAAAATACGCAAATTGTTGGAATTTAGACTATAAACGAATGAATAGTGGGATACACTAAATCTAATCAAAACTGAATAAATTACCGGGTTAATTTAAGCTTTGACTAACGCGAAGCTCTATTATAGATCCGCATTATACACGTTTCGGCATGTTTCGTTATCTTACACTGCCACGACAAACACATCTGTCTCAACAAATCAACCGCGTTTTGTGAAATAATTAAAATTCGTTATTTTGCGCAACATCATATCGTTTATGAGCTACTAGAACAGCCAGCGGCGAAGTAACTCTCTGCCAGTCCAGAACCACCGTTCTTGGGCGAAGGCAGCGCCTGTAAGCGGGCACGATAATGAAGATGGGTTTGGGGGCCGTTTTAAAAGCTGTAATTAAGTAGGTCATTAACCTCGGTCCAAGCTACCCTCTTCTCGCTAACTGTTGTCTGTCTGACCCACTTGAAGCGTTTAGGGCTGCTCCCTCTCCTCCGCCACGGTCATTTATCAGCCATAGAACGGTTTTGTTAAGCTGTTCTGAGAACAGCTCCCGTTTTCGGTTGGAAGAGCTAAAACGTAACTCAAAGTATAGTTAGCACAGAGTGCTCGGTTCGCTACCGTGAAAGCGGAGTATGGCATGTCTCCTAAAAGCTCATTGCAGATTTATGTTTGAATAGAGGCTAATTTTCTCAACTCAGTATAAAATTAAGAGAAGAATTTAAAATACTTATTTTTAACAAATGATTGTTATAATCAATGACAGTTTACTAGAAATTTTAAAATGGGAAAATGTACAGTTTTTCTTGACACCTAAGATTACATCACACGTGACTGACATCTTGTCCTACCAAATTCCTCTTGGTCATCGAATCTGGCTTTTGGCCAAGAAATAAAGACTTGAGACCAACACAGCCTGATTTAGAAACACCTCTGAAGAAATAAAGACTTCAGACCAACACAGCCTGATTTAGAAACACCTCTGAAGAAATACAGAGAAATAAAGGCTCTCAGAAGTTTCAGACCTGATTTACAAACACCCCTGAAGCAAGCAATGTGGTTTTTTTCTTCACGGAAATGTCTTGTTTTAAAAAGCCGATGTACTTTGGTAGTTTGCTTCAAAGAGGTAGCTGCAATTTACTTAAACAAGACTGACTGCTTTGCGTTGTCTGAAGCTGAACACGTATGAACTGAGGAACTGTGTAATCAGGATGTGATGTGCAGCTGATCACTGTTAGGAGATGATGGTGCAAACACACAGATCCTAAGACGGCCTGTGACACTGTGTGTAGCTTAGCACTGTAGGACAGAGCTAACAGAATGCTGGTCCTTATTGCCTCTGTGTCATACAGGGACATGCAAACACATACACAAACACACACACACACACACACCATACAGACACATGCACACACATACATATACTAAATCACAGACACACACATACATATGTACATATATACACACAACACATATAAACATACACATGTATGCACAAACACACACAGCACCCACACACATACAGATGCACATGCATGCACAAACACAGTCACACACATACACATGTAAACACACACATACAGCCACACATACACACACACTCAAACATACACACAGTGCTGGTGCAAGGCTTGAAAATAAGGACTGAACTGACATTGTCCAAGTATAACTGAACAGTAGATATAGTTTCCTCTCTTGCTACCTTCTTTACCACTTACACACACACACACACACACACACACACACACAAACCCCACCCCACCTTAGAAGATAAATACCTGGAGGTGACAGGCCGCTGTGCATTCCTTTTCCCAAATACAGTCTCTTGATGTCAAAGTCGAGTGTGTGGCCTCAGGCTGAAGACCCGAGCAGTGGAGTAGGAGCTCGTGCACAGGCTTGCTTAGATATGCACCACAAACCAGACGAGGCTGGGTAGAAGAAAAGAGCAGCAAGAGCATCTGAGGCAAAGTGAGGCAGCTTGAGCCCTGACGGGTCCTGCCTCCTTCCTCTTTTCTTTCTCTCTTTTTGGTTTTTTTTTAATTGTGGGGGATTAGAAGATTTGGAGGCAGTAGAGGAAGCGAGGCAAAGAAGATGTGTGCGGGACGGAGGGGAGCAGCAGTGTTGTCCCGTGCTGCACGTCTGCGGGACGGAGGGGAGCAACAGTGTTGGCCCGTGCTGCACGTCTGCGGGACGGAGGGGAGCAGCAGTGTTGGCCCGTGCTGCACGAGTGTTTGTCCTGTGCACACATGAAGCTGCTGTAGCATCAGTGCTCAAGGTTCTCCAGCCTTCAGCACAGGTTTAAAGGCCCCAGATCAGCACCGCATGCTCTTAGTGATGCATCTGGTAGCTGTTCAGTGGAACAGGCAGGGCCACAGAGGTGCAGAGGTGCAGAGCTGCAGTGCTGACTGCAGCCGTTTCCACCTCCACCCTCAGCCAGAGGCACACGATGCAAGAGGCAGTCATCCTCCACCTTCCCAGCGTTAGCAGCTCCACGGCAGAACATACACAACCCAAGCCAGAGCAGGAGGTGATGAGCCAAAGAGTTTACAGTTTAAAACCACAGTCAGTCTCTGCATTTTTTACACGTAAAACAAACAAATAAAATTGCAACAAAAAAAAACCCAGCAACTGCTTGGCTGGAGCTGTTTGGGAAGCTCAAGGCTCTGTAGCAGTGTGTGATGTTCTCGGCCTGTCAGGCCCTTCTGGTTGCCGTTTGTGAAACGTGCAGCAGGTTGTTATCACACTGTGACGTTTTTTTCCTGATCACCTGCAGAGTTAATGATGCTGTCAATCTTATGAACTATGAGAGGCTAATGGGTAAAAATAACAACAGCGTTTATGATGAGGGCAACCCTGAATGCGTGAGCCTGCACGTGCACGTATGGATGTACGTGACAGTTCTTATATGGTTGTATATGATATGAATATGCACATGTATATGGTAAATAGTATGTATATTTTAAATGGCATGAGGTAAAAATTATGTGTATGGTAGGTGGAATATGATAAAGCGCCCCCTGGAGTTCACTCTAGACATTAAAACAGGAGCCTTGTTTCAGCAGAGTTGTACCTGAGGTGCTGATTTCTGCAGTCACCAGTGCCCTATTAATTATGGTGGCACCACCTGTGAGGGTTTGTCCACGCTTCATATAACACTCAACCTCAACAGCCAAGCCCTGCATAGAGATTAAGCAAGAAAGTGTGTGTGCGTGCATCTGTGGTTGTGAGTCAGAAAGAGAGAGAAAGAGAGAAACTAAGACAGGAAGAGAGAGAGGGTGTGTGTCTGAGAAAGAGAGACAGGTAGAGAGAGAGGGTGTGTGTCAGAGAAAGAGAGATGGTGCATGTCAGAGAAAGAGAGACAGGTAGAAAGAGAGGGTGCATGTCAGAGAAAGAGAGACAGGTAGAGAGAGAGGGTGTGTGTCAGAGAAAGAGAGAGAGTGCGTGTCAGAGAAAGAGAGACAGGTAGAGAGAGCAAAACAAAGAGCAGCAGACAGGAGTGCATAAAAGGAATAGAGAGAGAGGGAGCGAGAGGGAGGAAGAGAGAGAGGGAGAGAGGGAAAGAGAGGGAGGGAGAGAGGGAAGGAAAAGGAGAGAGAGGGATGAAGAGAGGGAGGAAGAGATGAAGGGAGACAGATTGAGGGAGAGAGGGAGAGAGAGAGGAAGGGAGAGGGGGAGAGAGAGGGAGGGAGGGAGTGGGAGAGGGAGGGAGAGGGAGAGAGAGAGGGGTGGAGGTGTAAATAGTCTCATGGCACTGGTGCAGTCGGTTTCCTGCTCCCTCAGGCTACGTCCACAAGGGCTGAGGAAAGGTCACATAGTAAAGGGAGTTTCTTAGTGAATGAAGCAGTTCGACTGCAGCTTGGGATCCAGTCATGTTGCTTCTTGTTCTGTGTCCCAGCCATCCATAAAGCAAAAGACTCTGAAAAGGGCCCAGCTCAGACAACTGAGTCCCAGCTCAGACAACTGACTCCCAGCTCAGACAACTGAGTCTCAGCTCAGACCACCGAGTCCCAGCTCAAACAACCAAAACCCAGCTCAGATAATTGAGTCTCAGCTCAGACAACCGAGTCCCAGCTCAAACAACCAAAACACAGCTGACAGAATGGAGTCCCAGCTCAGACAACCAAAACCCAACTCAGATAACTGAGTCCCAGTTTACACAATCTAAACCAGCTCAGACAACCCGAGTCCCAGTTCAGACAGCCGAGTCCCAGCTCAGACAAACAAAACCCAGCTCAGACAACTGAGACCCACAGTTCAGACAATCGAAACCCAGCTAATACTCCCAAGATCCAGTTCAGACCATCAAGTCCCAGCTCAGCTCTGGAGTAGTGGCTTAGAAGGTTCTGTTCAGCAGGGCTCTACTGACTCACCTATCACAATGGGGGACTCAGAGACATCAGAGCCAATGGGCGGGGCTTGGCTATAAGCTTCTCTTCCTATCCCTTGGTCTTTGATGACAGACACTAAGTTGTGTTGAGACCTTTTGGGGGATTCCTGTAGCACAGTGAACTCTGCCATCTCTCTTTCACATTAAGGCCTCTCCTTAGGCCCAACATTAAATTTAGAAAATGTTTTTTTATATATAATTTTCAGGTTTTTGTTTATCATGCCACACTCTGTATGTGAGTGGGAGGCTGCACAGGGTGGGGCTAAACATGTTAGTGGAACAGGCTAGGAAAACATGCTAGTGGAACTTGCTAGGAAAACATGCTAGTGGAACAGGCTAGGAAAACATGCTAGTGGAACAGGCTAGCGGAACATGATAGGAAAGCATGCTAGTGGAACAGGCTAGCGGAACATGATAGGAAAGCATGCTAGTGGAACAGGCTAGCGGGAATGTGAGCAGAACAAGCTTGTGGAGGAGCATGAGAGGGACAGACAGGCCAATCGGGAAGCACGACTACCAACTGTGGATCAGAGAGTCATCTGGGTGACTTAATCAGTAATTATCCGTCAGTGTATCGCTGCAGGTCATCGCACAGCAGGCAGTGATCCTGTTCTCTCCTTCTTCACACTCACCTGCAGAAGAAAAGCGATACCCCTGTAGAACTGGGGAAACTGGCAGTCATTTTGGCGGGGGGAGTGGGGGGGGGGTCACTCAAAACTCAGGTCTTTACCTGTCACTGACCTTCACGCTGCAGATAAAGTCTTACACCAGAGGTTCACTTCTTGTGATAGTAAATCAAACTTTAATTTAAGTGCCATTTTCTAAAAAAACAAATACACCCAGCATTTAAACGTATTCTTTTCGAGTCTGCAGATCTCAAAACTCTATTCACAAATGAAATAAAGCAGTGACAGTATAACAGGTTAATATCTATACCAGTGACAGTGTAACAGTTTAACTATCTATACCAGTGACAGTGTAACAGGTTAACTGTCTATACCAGTGACAGGGTAACAGTTTAACTATCTATACCAGTGACAGTGTAACAGGTTAACTGTCTATACCAGTGACAGGGTAACAGTTTAAC
>JAOYMR010000016.1:11518192-11542890 GCA_025802075.1 Tenebrosternarchus preto | reverse complement strand
TAATGTCATGTGGGTTGTGTTGTTGTCCTCTGTCACTGGTCTACTTCCTGTTTTTTTTTTTTTTATGTTATTGTTGTTTTATTTCTGTCACTGACCACAAACAATTTGCTTTCTGCTCTAGGATGCTAGATATTAACTCCGTAACCAAATAAATTTAAAGTAAAAATATTCAAATTTGCTCTCATTTTTTAAATTAAAAAGTATTTGTCTGTATTGTCTTCAGGGTGTATTGTCTTCAACAAGGTACAGAATATTTATTTGTGTATTTGTGTGTGTGTGTGTGTGTTGTACTGCTCAACCCCTGAAGATGCAGTATTAGTTCCAACGCTAACAGAAATCACCATCCAGGAAGAGCCTTCAGAGTATTTGAATATCACATACGTGGGTTTGGAATTTAGCATTTGTTTCGGTGCAGAGAACATAGAATTCAAATGTCTTAGAGTGTCTTAGCACAGAGGTTAATACAGATGTGGTCTATTCTGCTCCCAGACATATACCATTCTAGTGGGTTTACATTCAACCCTACTCTATCATAGCCAATCACAATGACATCCTGCGTATCAGATCTAGGTGTGCTGTCTGGAGTTGCCCTCCCACCCTGTTTAGTTTACCTTCAGCTCTTAACACACCTGATTCATGCACTTTATAAAAACGTGTTTGGACATTTATAAATGAACTTGGAAATTTTACGCATTTTAGTGAAATGATCTCTTAAAGCACAGGGATTTCAGTCTTAAACCCAAGTCAGAGAGAAATCTGAGAAGATATCAGATTTCCTGCTCAAACTTGTTAACCAAGTGCGTTACTTTGAAAGCTGTCGTTAAGGAAGTTGGTGCCTCTTCTGAAGAACATTTAGAGCATAATTTCACCGTTGATTTGATGCTTCTTTTGTTTTCTATATTGCAACGTGTTTTTATTTCTACATCAAAATAATCTTTTACAAATCTAAATTATTGTTTAAAAATGTTTGTAGCATGTGCACCCAAATATTTGACAGGTAAAGCAAGAATACAAATAAAATAAGATGCTCCTAAAGCCTGTAATCATGTAAGTGTTCTCTTAGTTCTTGGTTCCTGGAGCACCCCAGCATGTGAGATTTAGCATGTCTGAGTAAGGAGCAGACAGGGAGGCTGTTCCTGGGCTGGAGGAACTACTGCTCCTCCGTGTCCTTTGTTCCTGAACTCCTGCTGAGACGAAGTCTCACTAACAAGGGCTGTCATAAAAAAAAAGAGGAGCTTGAGGAGGAGGTTCCCCTCGTGGCCTCTGTGCAAACCACATCCTCCTCCAGGATTAATGACACACACACACACACTGGGCTTCAGGCTCCAGCGTGAGTGTAACTGAGAGGCTGATGGACGTCACCTCCCAGCCAATATGCTACGCTGGAGTCCCGACGTAGACCTCATTAGGACCTCACTCAAATCTCACTCAGACCTCAGTGGGGCCTCACTCAGAACTCACTCAAATCTCACTCAGACCTCATTCAAATCTCACTCAGACCTTAGTGGGACCTCACTCAGACCTCACTCAAATCTCACCCCGACCTCAGTGGGACCTCACTCAAACCTCACTCAGACCTTAGTAGGACCTCAATCTCACTCAGACCTCAGTGGGACCTCAGTCTCACTCAGACCTCACTCAGAACTCACTCAGGCCACCAGTGGGACCTGACTCAGACCTCACTCAAATCTCATTCAGACCTTAGTGGGACCTCAATCTCACTCAGAACTCACTCAGAACTCACTCAGACCTCAGTGGCTGCCCCATCCCATCACTGAATGTTTGGAAAATTTCAACAAACTTTAGTGATAGTTCAGAATGTTCACGCAAGTAAACAAAAATACAGGAGAGTCACATTAAATAAATGTCTGCATGGTTACCATTTAAGACATTTTATTTAAATGTCCCTGTTTATGTGTGTAAATTTAGTATATCAGCCTGTTTTAAGTAAAATGCTATAAAGTAGTAGTAGTAATAATAATAATAAATTCTAGTTAAACTTCCACAAAGAATCTAGGAGTCATCTGGAATGGGGGCATTATAGAGGAAAAGGGTTGTGATTCAAAAATGATTCACCCAAAACATTGACCTTGAATGTTAACAATCTGCACTTCTTCACTGCTTCACTCCTATTTCAAGCCCAGTGTGCTCAAGGGCAGTGCAGAATTGAAATATCCTGTACCCCCTAAAATGTGCTGGTCATGTCACCTTCTTACCTGAAAACTAGCAATCCTGGAGAGGTGCGAACTCCTCCAGCTCTGGTGTTCTGCTAGGAAGCTCTCCAGAATGTTGTCTGAGCTTTGCTGAGGTGATGTATATGTTCAGATCCAGCAGGACAGGATGACTGACCTCTGATTTCTACCCCTAAAAGGCACACAGTCAATTCCAGAGAATCCTGAACACTCCTGAAAATCCATTTGGGTGCACCACAACTCCAGCGTTCATTTTTCATGTTTCACCAGAGGGTTAAAAATAAGCAAGACCTTGTAACTTCAAACTGTGTTGTAAATGTCAAGGTCTTAAATTCCAAAGCTTTGCACAAACTAGTCCTGTGTTTATTAACTCCGTAACAAAATAAATGTAAAATTTAAAAAAATTAAATCTACTTTTATGTGGGTTTATGTTGGTTTTATGTGGGCTTTAACTTGTAACTTTAAATTGTGTTTCTAACCAAATCATAAAACTAGAATTTATTATTATCAACTAGAACTAGAATTTATTATTATTATAACAAGTCGTAAAATCTAAAGAGAACTCTAAAACAGTTCAGTGTTAGGACTGGAACTCCAGAACTTTTGGACTCCAGAACTCCAGCATTCTAGAGCTCCAGACGTCCAGGAGTCTAGAACTTCAGTGCTGTTAGGAGTATAGCAACATTAGGCCTGGCGTCCCTGCTGATCCTCATCCTGACAGGATCTTTGAGAAACAATATTAAATAACACACATTCCATCTAAATCCCCAGTGCAAACCTACATTTGAGAAGGCAGCTTACCTGTGTGGATCACCGCCCTCACTCCTCCCCTGCACCTCCTTCCTCACGCTCCACTTCAAGCAAGAGAGCAGAAACGGCATTAGCTTCTCCACAGGCTGGCGAATCCTTAGCTGTCCCTGAATGGGCTAAACCCTCACGCTGGTCCTTTTAGGGAGCCAGGAGGTCATTGTGGTATCAGTCCACCAGAAAGGTCTCCCTGCTGTCTCAGTGCCTCCAACAGAACCACACCAAACCCCATCACACCTCCACCCAACAATGCAAGTCCCGGATTAGAACACCGCTGTGGCTGGTTCTCAATCAGGCGCTGGGAACACCACACACCCACGGCACAATGCCATCATTCTCCAGGGCTTTACCTTCTCTTTCTCTTCTTTTTTTTTCTTTTTTTTTTGTCCAGGCAAGAAAAAAAATTCACTCAATAATAATTTGGTTCTATTCAGCATGCAGAGGTGCTTAGCTGAGCTGGAAGACAATGGAGGCCAAGGTCCTCCTTGGAGACAGGAGCGCAGCCGCCCACTATCAGGGGGGCGTTAGAGGCACCGGGGTGAGAGGAGCCCCCCGGCACTCGGGAGGCTGTGAGCAGGACGTCGGTAACTGACACCCCCTCCCTCCCCACACCCCCAAGCAGAACACCTCAGCACTGGCAGAGAGCACACTGACTCTCAGAGAGCACACTGACTCTCAGAGAGCACACTGACTCTCAGCTGGAGGGTCAGGGGCACACCGTTGTGTGCAGACCATCTGCACAGACCATCAGGCCAGCCACCCCATACAGACCACACAGCCAGACACCCAACCCAGCCACCCAACCAGACACGCCACACAGACCGCCCGTCCAGACACCCCACACAGACCGCACAGCCAGACACCCGACCCAGCCACCCAGCCAGACACCCCACACAGACCGCACAGCCAGACACCCCAAACAGTCCCCGCCGAACTGCTGCTCTTACAAGTCCAACACATTTCCTCTTCCTCTCCCCCGCTGTTCTGTGTTTTCTTCAAGATTTTTGATATCAAGGTATCAGTCGGGTTTTAATGATCCAGAGGCCCAAATGAATGTGATTCACTCTGAAGGTACATTACAAAGGTAACATCAGGGTGCAAAATCAAAGATCACATGACCTTTACCTTTATTACAGCGCTGCCTTATGGGTAGAACCAGGAGGACAGTGTTTCAGATTGGACTTTTATTCATGGAATGTCCTGAATGTTATGTAAGTACATTCCAATACCAGGCATTTTGATTATATCCAGTTCTGTCCAGTCTACAGGCTAACAACATCCACCAAACCTCTGACGCTTGCAGAGCATCGTGGGGGTGAGGGATGTCCCCACGCAGCCACCAGAGCCACGCCCCCACCTCAGCGCGGCCTGGGAGACGGGCGGGGAGAGAGGTTCTCGTCTGCTTCCCCCCAGCGAAATGCACAACAGGCCTCACACCCAGGTGAGGGATGCTCAGTTCACAGGTAGTTGCCAGCTGCAACCTGCCGGTTCCAGTGTAAGAGCAGAGCCGCTGACGCTGGGAGGTGTGAGAATGCTGGTGAGACTCAGCACCCACCAGCACCACCCAATAACCATATAAATGAGACAATAGCAACCACAGGCCTCCGCCTTCCCTTCCCTCTGCAGACGGTGCGGTTGTTGTTCTTTAGCCCACTCCTCCTGTCTACAGTGAGCCAGAGCATAGCTGGACTAGCGCCATCTAGTGTTCATGAGGAGGGCAAGCGGAGACAGTGTTAGTCGTACCTCCGTTTAAACAGATCTCTCCTTTCACGCCTGAAGGGCTTTTGATGTCTAGGAGGTGCAGGTGTATTTGATGTGTAATTACCTTGCAGTTAACAGCGTGAAGTGCTTTAGTAGCTGTCTTTAAAAGCCAGAACATAACGGTCAGGTAGGTGTGAGAGATCTTTAGGAGATAGTGAGGAACAGAGGGAGGGAGGGAGAGAGAGAACCTTAGTAATTCAAGAGATTTATCCTAGAACCCTTAAACAGACTGGTGCAATGTAACAACGTAGTCCTATTTGAACTTCCTTTCGTCTTTTAAACTTCCTTACTGTAGACTGTATTCTGTTGTCTGTCACTAGTCGTGTGTTCAGTGTTTTAGAAGGGAGAATATAGTGTGCGAGGAATACAGTGTCAAACTGTGCATAAATAAAACAACAGTCTCACAAATCCCAGCATGCAGTGCAGTGATGCGGAGGACCTACTGCTTCCTGCCACTATGGGTAAAGTTTTAGAAGTGTCTAGAAAACTCTGGATACAAACGTGTGATGTTGTTTGTGTACGTGGCTTTATTTTGTGTTTGTATCTGAGGCCTGAGCCCCATCCAGGAGGGTCTCATCATTACACTGGTAAAGAGACAGAGAGCATGTCCTGCATGCCTTTCTAACAGCTACTGGCTGCATCAGCAGCATCCGAAACCTCTCGCCTCTGTTTACCTTTGCTTTTTACCAATCACACGTCATAATCACAGATGTGTTGTGTTTAGCGCCCCAAGTGCTACAGTGATGTGTTTTGTAGGGGAAAAACTGTCGGTTGCATACAGCAGATCCTCGAACACCTGAAAAACACACAAGTGTGTGACCAAACAAACGTTCACTGATCTGTAATCACTTCAAATCTCTGCACCAGAGTCACCAAGCCAAACAGCGTGTGCAGGTGCTGTCAGAAATGCTTTAAAGTCGTGTAAGAGGGCTAAATGAGAGGGGTTTAGTGTTTAAAGGAGTCAGCACACCCACCCCCTCTGTAACTCAGAACCACAGAAGCTTCAGGGCAGAAAACTGTGTGTTTGAAGTGCTTGTCTGCATTGTTGATGGGAACAAAGGAATTTTGTCACCTTTGTAGTTACATGAGGACATCAGTGAAAAAAGCAGGGGCCACAGACCCCAGGGCCACAGACTATGTCCCCCAGGCTGGGCAGCAACTGGACAGGAGCAACGGTTCTTCCTTCTGGCTGTGTGAAACAGGAGCATCAGTTCTGTGAGGTAAAAGTGCAGAGATATCAGCTCTGAATGACATAATGAAGCATTTTATTATATAGTTGTACTAAACACTAGGTACTAAAGGGTACTAAACACTGTTGCCAAGGTCAATCAGGGTCAAAGACACGTGATTGTGTGTGTGTGTGTGTGTGTGTGTGTGTGTGTGTGATTGTATGTGTGAGAATATATGAATATATGCTGCAGAGTTAATTACTTTCTTACTCAGCAGGTTTTGTCCTGTTTGTCATAAAGAAAATCTTTTAATTAAGAGAGCAATTCATGACCAAACTCAAAGATTTTGGGTGCGCTGGGTGTGTGTCAGTGTTGGTTGTGTCAGAGCTGGGTGTGTGTCAGTGCTGACTGTGTTGGCGCTGGGTGTGTGTTGGTGCTGGGTGTGTTCCCGCTGACCCGTGTGTCGGTGCTGATCTGTGTGTGGGTTCTGGGTGTGTGTCTGCACTGATCTGTGTGTTAGTGCTGAGTGTACTGGTATTGTTCCCTGTATCAGCGCTGACCTCTGTGACGGTGCTGACCTGTGTGTTGGTGCTGACCCGTGTGTAATGGTTGGGTGTGTATCGATGCTGGGTGTGTCGGTACTGGGTGTATGTTGCACTGGGAAGGAGTTGGCACCGACCTGTGTGTCAGCACTGACCCGTGTGACAGTGCTGGACTGTGTGTGTCAGATATGACTATGGTGGTTATTTGGGGATGGCATGGTGTCATGCTGAGAGCAGCTTAAGCTCAGTTTAATTGGACTGGAGAAAGAGCGAAGCACACATGTAGCTAAGTCATTCTCTCCTCCTTCAGCAGGCCTTTGTCTGGCCTCCTCTGGTATTACCCCCCCACTCCATCCCGTGGAGTGCCTGTGGCAGTGTGTGGGTGACGGGGGGGCGGGTGGGGGCGGGTGGGGGAAGGCCAGGGCAGGCAGAGGGCTGGGAGGAGAGGGGTTATCATTAGCAGTGCCGGGGCTGTTCTGGGCCAGTTTCAGCCATTTTACCCCACAAAGGGGTCCACTGCCACCCCACTGTTTTTCTCACACACTGCAGACTCCGCATTCCAAACGTTGCCTATAGACCTGAAGCCCCCCTGCACTTAGCAAGCAAATGACTGAACTCTCCGCTCTCTTCACAGCACCACAATTACGCTTTACTGCTGGGTTTATTGATGCTGGAGAGTACACCCATGCCCGCGTTTACACACACACACACACACACAAACACACAAAGAAAGAGAAAGAGAGATGGACATGTAGGAATGCCATTATAAAACACTATGTGTAAATACATTATAAAACACCATTATGTGTAAATACATGCCAAACGTATTTGTTTTAAGGCATGAACAAGATTTGTTTGAGAAGCTTAATGGGGCATTAAAGAATTCATCCAAAAACCATCCTCAGATCATTCTGTCAAAAGTATCCAGTTATTATATCTTTAGAATGGTGAGATTTATCTCACAGTGACTGAGTAACAGGAACATTGACACTTGCATAAGAAAATACTCTATACACGTCACACATGATCTGGTCGTCCTGTTGGCACTTAACGACTATTATTAAAACACCGTGAGGAAGAAGATGAAGATGAAGATAACTGATGGAACAGATCCCTACAAAACTTCTCAATGTCTAAAATGGCTTTTAAATATCTAAACTTTTAAATATCTCAACTTTTAAATATCTCAATGTCTAAATATCTCAACTTCTAAATATCTCAATTTCTCAATTTTCTCAGCTTCTAAAATTTCTCAGTGTACCGATTTAATGACACATTTGTGTATGTTTGTGTCTATGCGTGTGTGTCTATGTGTGTGTGTCCTACAGCAAACAGCAAAACATTTTAATGTATTGATGATATTTTTTTCTGATCATCACAAGAAAAAGTGGAGGAAGCCTCCACCTGCTTCTCCACCTGTTAGGTGGCCCTGAGGCCCACAGCTCACCTGTACTGTAACAAGCACAACTCCTGACAGGCCCAGGCTAGAGCCTCTGACCCCTGACTCCTGACCCAGCAGTGACCCAACACATTGGCCGAGCATCAGTGAGACGTCCCCTCTAAAATCACTTCATCAGACTGAAGAGGTTACCTGGTAACTGGTGCACTGGGCACACAGAGCTAGAGGTGATAAGTGGTGAGAGAGACAGAGATTGAGAGAAAGGAAGAGAGAGAGGAAAAGGAAGAAAGATAGAGACAGAAACAGAGAGAGAGAAGTTGGGGAGAATCCTACAGGTTCTACTCAGTACTGTCACACAGACAAGTTGGTGTATAGTGCTTCTCCTTCCCTCCCTTCTCGAAGGCAGCAAGTGATTTGCTCTGGAACTGTATTGCGGGCCGGTTTATTTAACAAGTACATTCTGCAACCAGACAGGCAGCCATAGCTCCTCTCTGTTTTTATTCATCCATAAAAGATTAGCTCTGATGTCCCTTTTTCTAAAGAAAAGGAACTTATGATTCTATAAGAATCATGCACAGGAGAGCCACACACCTGGATCCTAAGTCCCAGGATCACCTGACTCTGCCGCTCTGTGTGTCGTCTGTCCACTGGCAGCAGTCTGGAAGCCTGCAGGACTCTGCCAGTCTGGAAGCCTGCAGGACTCTGCCAGTCTGGAGGCCTTCAGGACTCTGCCAGTCTGGAGGCCTGCAGGACTCTACCAGCACAGAGCAGAGGAACAGCCACAACCTCCACCTGCCACCAAATTCTGATATATTCAATTAAGCAACCAAAAGTGCATTTTTTTTAATGCAATACAAATTCCAAAAACACTTCATACTAAAATGTGTTTGTGTGTGTGTGTCTTTTGATTTGTAAGAAACCATCATATTGTTTTATAAATTGATATGTAAAATACTAATATAATCAGAATTTTACAAAATACCACCTTTACATTGAAATGTGAGTTATTTCCCCACTGTATCTAAGCGGGATCTATTCTGCGTTTGCTTCTGCTAGCCAATCTAGGGAAAGAGGAGCTGGATGTTTCTCTTTCTGTTGTCACGGTGATTCATTCTGGAGCGAGCCAGGGAAAGCAGGAGGAATGCTGTGGACTGGAGCTCCAGGTCGAACCTCACGCAAGCACCGTGCGTTTCTGGACCAAACCAAGAAAATCCACTTAACCGCCTTTCAAGCTATCAACAATTGTTGCAATGGACGTGATTGGCAGGCAGTTCCGCGGAGATCGTTCTGCCCCTCTCCACGTTGCCCCCTGCTGTGTGTGGTGGCGTGGGGTTGAGTGGCCAACACTCTCCCTGCCAGCACAGGGGATGCCGAGGAAGGGGGGGTTGTTTGTTTGTTTGTTTGTTTGTTTGTTTGTTTGGGGGGGGGTGTTCTTTGGTAGATTGCCATACACCCCTCCAGTACAGGGATGGAAGGAGTCTGTTGTCATGCCTTCAGCTCTCTCGCCCCAGCACGACCACTTGTCTCTCGCCCCAACACAGCCTCAAGCAGCTCTAAACCTGCAAGACAGGAGTCACCTCACCCAAACGCACCTTCAGGAGATTCCAGGCATATTCAGCATACACACAGACATCTCCCTCCCTCTCTCTCCCACTCCCTCTCTCTCTCTCCCTCTCTCTCTCTCTCTCACTCTCTCTCTCTCTCTCCCTCCCTCTCTCTCCCTCTCTCCCTCCCTCTCTCTCTCTCCCTCTCTCCCTCCCTCTCTATCTCTCTCTTTCTCCCTCTCTCTCTGTCTCTCTTTCCCTCTCTCTCTTTCTTTCTCTGTCCCTCTCTCTGTGTCTCACATGCACACAGACACACATACACTCTTCCTCTCAGACACACACACACGTACACCCAGGGGCATTGTGCTGAGCTGGGCCTGACGTTCCAGGCGGGAATGTGGCTGATCCCGTCCTGTGCTTCATCTCTGCATCCCACAGAGAGACCCGCTGTTCAACTGCTTTCAGGACGGCTCTCCACGCACCGCCAGGCTGACGCTCCAAAGGAGTAGTCTGCTCCTCGTTCTGGAGCAACAAGGAGCTTCACAAAAAAGACAGGAAACTCCAGGATAAGGATTATTCTACTTGTGATAGTGGAATCTTTCCAACACACAAAGATTGTGTTTGTGTGTGTGTGTGTGTGTGTGTGTGTGTGTGTGTGTGTGTGTGTGTGTGGATGATTAAGCAGTACATTTCTTAAATGAAACACAGGCAGCACCACAAACCAGAAACATCCCCAGGCACAAAAACATCCTCCCAAAGTCGTCTGTGTCATGTGTAGTTTCTTGTAATTATCAGTAGTTTGTTCAGCAACACAAAACCACTGTCTTCCTCCATATTAACATCCTCATTGCCATATTAACATTCTGACTAATGCAAATATCCCACAGCACAACAGTGTGGCACCAGATGGACCTCCTGGTTTTGGTCGTTCGGACAGTGGTGAGCAGCACAGCTGAATAGTGGATTTGACATGATGCAGGTGTCTGATCTCTCTCCCAGACTCACACTCTCTCCCACTCAGACTCACACTCTCTCCCAGACACACTCTCTCAGACTCACACTCTCTCAGACTCACACTCTCTCACTCTCCCACTCAGACTCACACTCTCTCCCAGACACACTCTCTCAGAGTTTCAGATTTGTCTCTGTTTTGACTCAGTTCTAAATACTGGCAAATATGTTTTGTCTATCTTTACACCACCACTGAAAATTATTATATGAAAATTTTAATTTAGATTTCCATATATGTAGATTCCAGGTTGAATGTTAAACTCACACTGAATTGTAGTACAAATTCAATATTTTGTTAGATTTTAGCCTGTAGGGGGCCTCAGTGAGTATTCCACCAAACACACATCAGAGAAAAAAAACTCTCTTTTGGCACATATCAAGGGATGGCACATCACTTGCTGCTTTTCCAGACAGTTATGGTCAAGCATCCAGAACCCTACGCTATTCTCCAAGGCATCTTATTACAAGCTTCTGTCATTTGGACCTTTACTGGATATGAATAATAAAAACATCACACAGCCTACATTAAGACAACTGTAGCCTAATGTGTCTTAAATAGTGATGTGTAATGTAATTAATGTATTTAATGTAATTAATGTAATGTATATATTAAAGTTTGAGACTCATCTAGAACTGTCTCTGGGACCGTCTTGAAGGGATGTTTCTAAAATAAGTAAATATTCATAGAGAATTGCCTTTTTAGTATCGTTGAAAGACAGGCGGGTCACAAAACTCAACAGTAATTTGTTGTGGCAGGGGCCTTTTTCAATGTTCCTCTCTAGAAGTTCAATGTTCCTCTCCAGAAGGCCCCTCGCCTGCGCCAACACCTGCACTCTCCACACACACAGCAACGCTTTGTGCTCTGACGCAGTGCACCAGCCATTCTTCAGCACCGGGGTGAAGGTGATCAGGGGCCGAGGCCTCTGGCCTCCTCCTCCTCCTCCATGCTACTCTGGCCGTGAGAACACCTGATGAAGAGGCAGCTGTCTGGAGGAACTCAGCCAAGACACCCCCACCCCTCTCCAAGGCAACACCGCAGAACTATGTGCATGAATATGTGCTGTTGTGTGAATATGACACTGAACAACTCTTCAACATGCACCTGTGAAGCGAGACACCAGGAGATCTTTTATGGGGCTTGCCTTCGACACACACAATCAAGCTGACAGATTGTGATCACAGTTTTTAATTTTGCAAATGGAATCAGGAAGACACAGAAGTCCAGTTTTTGTCTTTAGTCACATAAATAACTGATTGGGTGAAGGACAGGAAGAAACCTCAAACAGTTTGACTTACATTGCAAGCAAAGGTATGTTCTCTTTACAACAATAAATATATATTGATACATCGAATGTTTATGGATATGGTTGAAAATATATTGATATGATTGTCACATGAATATACTGTATATTAATACAACTGTCACATATTGATCTTCCAGTCATGGAAACGCATGTCTTTGAACATAAAAGTTCATTTCGGGTATTTACATTTCTCTGGAATGTTATAAATCTAATCAACAGCATCTTTACAGCTTAACCCAAATGCAAATAACACAAATAGATTTTCATTAAAGGTGGTTTTTAATTTAAAAGGTGTAACTAGCCAATATCGTCAACACATTTACACACTTGAGTCACTTATAGGATATTAAATTATACAGCTAAAGAGGATATGCCACATGATATTATTCACGTTTTTATATCTATATCTAGATTCAGTTGTTGTTTGGGTATCTTAAATGTGACGGCGGTCATCAAAATGTATCAATATATTGTTTCCTGAGCGGAAGTGACCCAGGAGTCACTGACGTGGCCGGAACTCCGCCATCTTGAGGAAGGAAACGCCTTGAAGTTGAAGAGGAAGCAAAAGTAATTGTAAGCAAATGATTGTTAAATACCTATTAAACTGTAATAATGTTGTGTAACTCAAGTTGTTATTGACTGTTAATAACTTTTTAAGGTAATGGGATTTGGTACGGATGATAAATGTGACTACTCATCCATTTTATGAGGTAAAGCCGACGCGAGCTTATCAGTTTGGGGGGCTAGCTTAACTAGCTATCTAGTTAGCTAGCTTGCTTTATACTCTGCAGCTTAGCCAGCTAGCATCTGACAAAGAAATACGAGCTAATAGTTTAGTCAGCGTTATCCAGCTGTTTAACAGACCGTTAGAGGAAGAGATGTTTAAAATATCTATATATTATTTTTCTAATTAAAGACGCTCAAATTATGCGATACACATTCTGGTGAACCTTAGCTAGCTTGCTGTTCATAATGTTGGAGTTTAGACTGCTAACCTAGCCAGGTAAGTTAGGCTAACTTTAGCGCCGTTGGCTTGCTTTGCACCTGGGTACTTACTCAGTTAGCACAATGTAGAGAGCGGTTGTTCAGAAGTTATGTTTATAGTCTGGGGGTTGTTTAACACTAGTTAATAAAGAGACCCGGTTTTCCAGATGGTACCGCGAAGCTCCTATTCGACTTTCAAGAAGCCGATGTTGACCTGGCAGTTTGACGGTTAAGAATTGGATGAAATATACACAAAAATGTAGTCTCTGGTAGTGTTCACGTTTCGTTGTTAGGATTGCAAGCCATGTAATTTACGCTTTTCTAGAGTACAGACAAGTACAGTTCAAATTCAGTGTGGAGTACAGTTCACTTTCTGAACCCCCCCCCCCCTTAGTAGTGTAATGTAACTGTTGCTCTTGTTTAGTAGTGTAGTGTAACTGTTGCTCTTGTTTAGTAGTGTAGTAGAACTGTTGCTCTTGTTACTCTCCTCATCCACCAGGTATCCACCCAGGACACATATCATTTGCTTTCTTATTGCTTCCAGGTCAGAGTGATTACTAGACTTGTCAAAGATGGGCAATATCTTTGCAAACCTCTTCAAAGCCTTTGGCAAAAAGGAAATGAGAATTCTGATGGTGGGTCTCGATGCTGCTGGGAAGACAACAATTCTGTATAAATTAAAGCTTGGAGAAATTGTCACCACAATTCCAACCATTGGTGAGTGATCACAGTCTCGCTTCTTTTCTCCAGAAGGAAATGTGCCTTTCTATGTTTTATCATGGTCTTTAAAGCATTCTAGTTATCTGTTTATCATGGTGTTCATCACTTACTAGATATGTTTATTATGGTGATCAGCATATTTTCTAATGTGTAATATACACTGTATGTTAACAAAGTCTGTCCGGGATCGCAGGGTTTAATGTGGAAACTGTAGAGTACAAGAACATCAGCTTCACGGTTTGGGACGTGGGCGGTCAGGACAAGATTCGACCGTTGTGGCGTCACTATTTTCAGAACACACAGGGTAAGAGCAGGACTTCACACAGGAGAGGAGACAGGACAGGACTGTCCTGACAAAACACAGTCCGAAAAATCTGATCTCCAGTGTAAAAATGTATATTAAAAAGGAATAAAATAATATGACATTTATGTTACGTTTTACATAAAGTTTGGAAATTGGAGACATTTTAAGATCAAATCCATTGGCACTTTTTCCTTGTTGGTATGTGGTGCACTGAATTCGTTTATTCAAGATGACGCCATTTTTAGTGTGCATGAGAAAATGACTGATGCTCACGTGAGTGCTTGTTCTCTTCTGCTACTTCCTCCTGGCTCAGGGCTGATCTTTGTCGTGGACAGTAATGACCGGGAGAGAGTGAATGAAGCCCGAGAGGAGCTGATGAGGATGCTGGCAGAGGACGAGCTGAGGGAAGCTGTGCTACTGGTGTTCGCCAACAAACAGGTGCCGTTCCAGCCCTGCTGTGAAGATGAGTGGGTGGAGCTCGCTCACAACGTGCAGAGAGTTGCTAAATAGGATCTGCTCTGCTGGATGAAGTGCCAAGTTCTTATATTTGTGTCCACGCTTGGTTAAAGTTGTGCGTTTCATAGGTCATCGTCAAACAGACCGACTTACTGGGGGAAAACTACAAAAACAGCACTTTTTTTGTTTGCTTTTAGAAACTGAAAGTAAACAGGCAATATCTGTTTGAGTTCTGGCGATCAGGTTCTCCTGCTGTTACTGTGCACAGTTTATGTAGGTATGTGTGAAGTTTTTTAGGACCTGCCTGTCTCTTTCAGGACCTGCCGAATGCGATGAACGCTGCGGAGATCACAGACAAACTGGGCCTCCACTCCCTCCGCCACCGGAACTGGTACATCCAGGCCACCTGCGCCACCAGCGGAGATGGCCTGTACGAGGGACTCGACTGGCTCTCCAACCAGCTCAAGAATCAGAAATGATCACCTCACTCCTACATTCTCCTCCCGCTTTTGGTTTTCTTCACCCTGTCCCTGCCCTCCCCACATCTCAACACAAGCTTTCCTCCTCTCATCTCACACAAGCTTCTGTGTTTTTTGGTTGTAAGAAGCTGCTACTCTCTGATTATATGTGGTTACAGCGGAACAGCAGAGCTGTACACTGCAGAGCATAATGTGACCACCTCCACATGCTCTCACCCTCATCTTTAATGTAAATAGTTCTGTTTTTGTTGTGAGGCAGCTTATATTATTTACAGCCTCTTCTTTCCTGTTCTGTTCATATATATTTTATTTAATCATTTGACTCTGAGGTTAATAAATTGTAATGGGAAGGGAGATGGAGAAAGTCTTAGTCACTTCCACTAGCTCTCATCTCCCTTTCTGGGTTGCTGTCTGCAAAATCATTTTATTGTTTTAGTTTTATTTTGTTTTTGTGCAGGCTGCAAGAGTAATACGTACTGTAAACGATATGTCATCAATCTCAAGACAGCATGCTCACACACACACACACACACACACACTACCTACAGCAATTAGGGATTCCACTTGGAGCAGGGGAAACCACAAGCATCCTCTATTCACTCCGCAAGCGCTGACATGGCCTAGTTTCACTACTACGGGTGGTATAGTTCATGGCCTAGCCTCACTACTACAGGTGGTGTAGTTCTTGTTGAGCTGTTGGCTGCGTGCTGCTCCAGGAGTAAGCTGCCCACATGGTGTTGGTGAGTGCGCTATCGTGTGCCGAGTGCATGAGGAGCTACAGCAGGCCTCTGTCGGGTCCCTCCACATGGTGGTTCACAGCATGGCTATTTTTTCTTTTCTGGCATGTGGTGGGGAAAAACCAGTCATGGTGACTCAGGTTGAATCATGCTTTGCCTTTTCTAACTAGAGAAACAGTGAGGAGAAAAAATGCACACGGGTCCAGGGCTTTGTATCAGACGTGTCTGAAGTTTTTAATTTGTGGGATTTTGTTTATACAGAAGTCTAAGCAGGAGTTCACCTCTCAAAGTAGAACCACACCACTAAACATGTTTAGTGTTTACTGTATTTTGTCCAAGAGCCCAGTCACCTGTGTTGGGAGTGTTGGGACTCTCCCCCGTTAAGTGCTGTGGTTCTCCAGTCCTGGATTTGAAGGTACCACTCTATGGGGTCCAGGGGCTTTTGTGAGTTGGATGTTTGACATAATCAGTTAAGCAGTTTAATGGATTTTTTTTTTTCTTTCTAACTTTCGTTAGCATTGTATTTTTCTTTTTTTTCCTCCTGATTTCATGCTCTGAATGAAGAAAAAGATCTCATGAGAATGTGGTACAGCAATATTAAATGAGTGTGAGCTTCATATTTTCAATCTTAGCTGTTTTTTTTTTTCCTCCAGGTGATTCACGGTGCCTTTGTGATCTGTAGTGCTCCTCATTTAAACCCAGAAGGGAACGTTTTGGTCTGTGACCTCGCTGGTTCAGGTGTAGGTCCACTTGAATTGTTTTGACTGTTACTAGGAAATGTCCATTTGAAGTGACAGCGTTAAAACCCACACCAACTGAACGAATCCATTAGTTTATTCTCCGTAAGGAACCTCTGGTTTTATAGACACTGATTGCTTGCATTGGGACAAAAATATATATATATGAATCTCTGAATTTCTCCTAGCAGTTTGTCTTAGTGTGACTAATAACATGAATGTTCATTTTTTAATGTAAACTTATCTTGTCTTTGATTTTGACAGAAAAGCACTGTAATTAAAGAATGAGTGTACAATATGACTGGTCTTTTCTCTGTTTGAGTCCAGGTTCCTCTTGAGGTTTCTTCCTCTTGCTTTCGGGGAGTTTTTCCTTGCCCTTGTCACCCTGGGCTTCATCACTGGGGGATTGGACTCAGACATCTTTAAAGCTGCTTTGAGCATTATATAAATACATATGGATTTGAATTTTGATGTAGAGAAAGAGAGGTGTCATCTCCAGGAGCTCTGGACCAGCACAATATGTCCCATCCTGAACTGTGATCAGGCCATGGTCAAGTTAGGAATATAACTGGAATATTAAACTCCAGCGAGTTAGGCTGTGGCAGGAGTTGCTTTCTGTCAGTACCAGCTATGATCCAGTCCTAGTCATCCAGTTTACATTTTCCCTTTTCCCAGTGCACCTAATTCAAATGACTCCTCATGCTTTCAGTGAGCTGAGGCAGGTGTGTTAAAGCAGGCGTGTGCAGCATGTGGGGTGTCCAGGATTAGCACCAAGAGGCGTGACTCTGTAAGGGATGACGGACATGAGTGGGCGGGGCCTGGCAGGGGGCAGTCAGGGTGCAGGCGCCAGCAGCAGAGAAGGGACTCACCCCCAGCCAGGGCTCTTCCAGGCCAATCAGGCTGCCATGGATACTGCAGCCAAGCCTGTAACACACGGCAGGAGGGAGGGGAGAGTGCCTGGCCCCTCCTCTCCCAATCCCCCTTCTCTCCTCCCTGTTTCTCTCCTCTTTCCTCCCTTCTCGTCCCCTCCTGTGCTCTGGCTCTCTTATAGAGTGGCTTTTGTGCAGTCTGCTCTCGTTGCTCTGTGTGTGTGTGTGTGGCACTCTCGCCCCCGGATCGGCTGGAGGAGACTGAGCAGGCTGGTTTCCTGCACGCCTCTTTTGTCTTGTCTTTGCCCTTTTCTGGCGAGGCAGTGGATGCCCTCCAGCAACCCCCCACCCCCCCGCGCCTCAAATACCCTCCCTAGGCTCTCAAAGCGAATGCAAACAGCACACCATTGGTCCAGCCATGGTTCGCTCCACCATCAGGGCACACTGCTGGGAGGAGGTCCAGGAGCACAGAGCTGATGGAGGAAGCTGCAGGGAGGTACCCGAGAACACAACGCATCAGTGATTGGGGCAGCCCACCGAAAAGAGCACCAGGACCATGTCGAGACGCCACAGGACCTTGCTGGAGAACAGCCACTGTTTGGTGTTTTAACAAAGAACATGTTTATTTCATGGGTCTCTAAAAGAAACAAGGGTGTCCAGGAAACACAACAGCTAATGAAAGACTGCCTTCAACTACATTTTGGGAGACATAAAAATTGTTTTTGTTTGATTGAAAAGATAACAAGACTTTTTAAAGTATTAAAACCTTTAAACAGTGTGGTATTCTGTACGTAGTACACTCTCCAAACCTGCACATCAATATCCACTTCTGTTTTTACTCAGTGAACATACTTCAGCACGGTCTTTCTGTCGCTGAGGAGCCAGCCAACCCAGCGGAGCTAGTCCTGTCCACCGTTACAGCAGAAGTGAAGTGTGTTACACCTGATTCAGCACAGGAAGGTCTTGGGAACCAGCTGATGAACCGAATAAACATGACACTATTCTGTCTAGACCTGCTGCATTTCCAGCACAACCCAACCTGATCCCAGTATCACAGAAACCCTAACTGGCTCATCTCTGATTGGCTAGTAAAGTGTGGTGGGCTTAGCAATTTGGCAGCTCATTGGACATCAGTCATCTGAGTCAGTGTCATGACGATGTCGGCGGCTTTGTGGAAAAAACTCTCTGTTGGTGCGGCGATCCTGCCCACGTCTCCCACAGTGCGGTGACGAGTTCGTGTCGTGTCGTTGGTGAGGGAGGTCCGTCGGAGAAGGGGAGGGGCTCCTGTTGTGGAGGCGGTCCCGTGAATAAGGGGTGGGGCTTCTATGCCTGACCTTTGACCCTCGAGCTGAATGGCTGTCACGGGCAGTGGCTCCACTGTGGCTACTGTGTGATGGATTAGCACCGCGGCGGTCTCCATGGTCCTGCCTGCGTCTGCAGCGCAGAACACACACACACACACACACACACAGTCACTGAACAGAGTCAAGCATGGGGTGCAAGTGTGTGTGTGGTGATGGCAGGACGGATGCACAGAATGTGTTTTTAAAAAAACATCACACACACAGGATAGCTACTATATCTAAACAGGTCATATAACCCACTACATTCACAACAGAGATCATTCTCAGAGAAACATGTTTGACAAAGGTTTGTTTTCAGCAATTCAGGGTGATGATACTAAAACTGCAATTTTCTTCAGTAGAGCTGTTTATAAATATGCTAATTTCTAACCCCACAAAGATGAACTGTGCTATTTGAACTGTGAAATGTCGTTTTGGTACAAAGCCATAACTTCAAACAGAATCTGCCTCAAACCCCTGTGCTATTAACGTCATCAGATCCAATAAGTCCTGAAAACTGCGCAATTGTGCCACCTACTGTAGAAAACAACTTACTACATGGTTGAGCAGGTCCAGTCTGGACAAATAACTGGTTCAGAATCCTTAGTGCTAAAACTCTCCAAACTTATGTAGCAGGATTAACGTACTATGAAGAAGACAAAAACAAGATGCATTACTTTTTACTGCGGCTGTCGGGTCCGGACGGCTCCGAGGACGATTCTCTTCTATGATGCTTCTTTTTCTCTTTTTTTTTCTTCTCTTTTTTACTCTTTTTCTCCTTTTTTCTTTTCTTGTTGCCATCATTTCTTTCTCTGTAAAGATGAGGCACCCGTCATGAGAACAGGCCATAATTCAGTCTTACTGAAATACTGCTGATAGAGCCAACATTAATACTGCTGACAGAGCTAACATTAATACTGCTGACAGAGCTAACATTTAATACTGCTGATAGAGCTAACATTTAATACTGCTGATAGAGCTAACATTTAATACTGCTGACAGAGATAATATTAATACTGCTGATAGAGCCAACATTAATACTGCTGATAGAGCTAACATTAATACTGCTGACAGAGATAACATTAATACTGCTGATAGAGCCAACATTAATACTGCTGACAGAGCCAACATTAATTATAGTTTTTTACTATTTAGTCTGCATTCAATTCATGTATATAGTTAAAATTTTGCTTTTAAAAACAAAGAAGCTTCACAGAGACTAGTTCAGAGGTTTACAATCTTTAAATATCATTTAGACATGAACTAGTAATAGTGGATTAGAGTAAAGGAGCCTTGTATTGAATAAATCCTGCAGCTGCTCTTCAGTTCATCACTGAACGAAATGCAGCGTTTTGTTCGACTACAGTACCATCCAGAATCTCCAACTATGAACCAAAGTTTGTGTGTTTAAAGCTCCAGTCAATAATCACTCAAACGCTTCGGTCTTACTGTGCATTCTGGTTTTACAGAACTGATTTATTTTGAATTTAAGTTCATTTGGAATTTCTGAATCAGCAAACTACAGCATGTGAAAGTGTTGGTTGTTCGTTTTTCAGAAACTATTTTAAAGGTGAAAGCAGAACCTGCTCTCATCTTCAGCTGTCTGGGTTTCCTCAGCTCTCTGCGTGTCCTCTGTTTTGCCGGGTGCCTCTTCACTTCCAGCTTGTTTGTGATGCTGAAAACACGATGAAGATGAATAGCAACGGTTATGGGAAGGTTATCAGAACTTCACATCTGAATCTCTATATGCCATTCCAGTTTTCTGCTCGTACCATAAACACCGGTAAGCCCAGTCTCACAGCCTCCTTCTCCTGTTTCGACAGAATAATCCGTCGGTTGCCAACACTGACAAACACAGAGGAAAGGGGAGTGAAAGGCCAATGTGGGATATTCACCTCAGCAAAGGTTTACGTGTGATTCTCAGAACATACCAGACACGTAGACAGATTCTGTAGAAAACCTTTAGAACCGTACTCTGGGTTTCTACTGAATCATGTCCACAGAGTATTTATCATGACTGTTAGCCTCTGCAGCACAGCAGCATACAGAATCAGAACTTTGTTCACACCTCGTCTAAGCTAAAGATTTCCTGACCAACAGTAAAAAAAATATAAATTCCAAATTGAGGCATGATGTCAGTATTTTAGATTGGTTCTGAATTCAAGGTACGAGGACGAGAGGATTCAATAAGAGGATGAGCAGAGTCTGCCTTTAGAAAGCTGTTCCTTAATTAACCAGAAGTACCACCACCCCCACCTCAACAAACCAACACGGCCCCAACGTGAGACTGCAACACCACTGAAGTGTTTCAGTAGTTCTACCTGGAGCTTCCCAGGCCTGATATTCGGTCAACGCTGCGGTCATCCACATCTCCTTCTCTCCTACAAACATCCACCAGATCCTACAAGGCCAAATATACTGCTCAGACACAGAGACATGGTAACCATGACACCCTAATGCCAGAACTGTGGGGAACATATAGTAGCACAGAAAGTATGTAAACGCCTTTTAACAACAGACCTCCTTGGTAAGGCCAGCAGGACGTTTCTGGATAACTTTATGGCCCCTAAAAGGTAACACAAACAAATATACATATACATTAAAAAGAGAGACAAACAGACAGACAGAAACAAGTAAAGAGACAAATACTCACAAAGCAGCCATCATTGCCTCGCGCTCTGCCTCCCGGACAGCAGAAAGCTCCTGCTCTCGAGACAGAGGTGCTCCTCCTGTCTTGTCTTTTGCGTACCATGTTAGATCTTTACCCTTCTGCCAGCGCCCCACTGGCGCCATGAGGGAGTTCCCTAAAAATATTTAGTCATGAATTAACCTCGGGATTGACTGGGAAAAAACGTTACCCCAAAAAAGCAGATAAACTAATAAAGTGATGAATAATAAATTCAGGCTGGCAGGTCATGTATACGTTTATTTATATGTAAATGTAATTTTGTCTTTCCACGTTGCTTCAGGTTTTACTACTCAGAAAGAAAAAGAATGAGAATCAGTTTTAAAAGAATCAGTTATGAACGTAAAGAACAGACTTCGCTGTGGTGGTCGTTATAATAAAACCACCAATACGAAAGCTTCATGTCGAGGGGTAAAGGACAGGTAAACCAAGTTTACGTGTCTAAATATTTCCTAGAACGATAACGGCTATGGATTCGCTGCCAAAAACTCTATGCGTCAGTTACGTAAATGATCCTACAGGGTCCGCGTCGGCCGCGCTCCGAGGGCACAGCTCGCGTCGGACGGGCTCACAGCTTAGCTTGCTAGCTAACGGTATCGAGAGCAAACAACGATATCAAAAACATTCAGACACATACAACGAAGCTAACAGGCGATGTAATGAGAGAAGACCCAACAGAAACAGGTAACGTTGGAATTACAAAGCTTCCTTAGAAAAACTAAACTAACTAACTAAAAAACTAACCTGCCGAGGAAAACTTACTGAAGTGACATATTTTGCACTCTGGACGCGTAAATTAGTTGTTTGGAAGTGATCCACTGAACTTAAGAGGAACCATGTTGGCTAGCTAGCTAACCACCTTACTTCTCTGGCAGTTATTTTTGCCAGTGTTAGCAGGTCTACTTAAGCAACGCTGTTTTACAGATATACGCTTAGCTAGGCTGGCTACATAAGTACATTGCTGAATTAAGCTTAAAAGCGATGCAAAACTCATCTATAACACAGTTTACGCGCGACCCGCTAGTAAATAGCTAGTAAACATCTTCCTAATCGTGAATGTACTTACCCAGATAGTTCTCCCTGTGCTTGTCGGTTTTTACATCGTCCCAGTTGAACTGGTCCTGGCCTCCTCTAACTCCTCCAGATCTCGAAGATCCAAACATGATTTCTGATGTATATTTTTAATCTGACTCTTTCTTAGCTACGGTGCATTTGATGTCTTTTACACGTGTGTCGATAGCGGGTAAAGTTAGTCGAGTGAGGCCTATCTCTTCGTACACATCCGGTTATACCGGAGCTGCGCTCGACGCGCTTCGATACCGCGACAGATACAGAACGATTTACCGCGTCGATATCCAAGTTAGATTTTGTACTGTACCGAGTTTGCAGCCAGAAGCTTCTTTGAGCACAAAACCTCTTATTTGTGCGGAGTTTTACGTTACATCACAAGGCGAAGAGCAAGGTCTGATTTGATTCTTCAACGCATTACTAATGCGCAAATTATACGGATAAACCTGCTTTGGTGCTAAACGCACATGAGCTACTGATCGGCGAAAAATTCGTGCGCAGCGTGGACGCCCGTGACAGGGTTCCGGTGGCTTTTCCTGCAACTGAAGTTACGCTCGTGTGCGGTGGGTAATGGTTTCGCTACGAAAATCTGTTACTTGAGACGGGTTAGAGGAAGGCACCGTGACCCTGTTTCAGAGCACATTTGCACCCGATGTATTTGAGACTGTTCTGCAGGTTCTTCTCAGGTAAGAGTGAGGTAAATTAGGTGCTTTTTTAAGAAAAGCTGACGCTTGTGTGCAGACTTTGACGTGCATCACTTGGAACGAGCTATCTTAGCCATCTGGCTAATCCAGAAATGCAAAGATGTAGCTTAGCTGCTATAAGTATGTGTCGTAAGCCCTGAAGGTAAACAGTTGTGTTTTTATAAACACTGCTCACCACTCCAGACTGCGTTTGCTATGTATCTCAAACGACATTAACGTCCGTTGATTGTGTAACTATTAGAATGCAGATGTGTTTCCATATGAGTGGTGTTAAAAAGTGTGACTTAACACTTTGCTAACCTTGATGGTATTTTTACCGTCTTGCTTGTTTTATTGCATCTTTAATTCTCTCTAAATCGTGGATACCTTTGTGTTAATGGTCTCGTTACTGAGTAAGTGACGGAACCGAGTGCCCTCACCACGGTATGCATTAGGACGTGTATTCATCATTAGAGCGTGGAACCGGCTGTTTGCTCTCACACCGGAGTGATTGTCGAAGCGTTTGCTGGTTTTCCTCGCTGAACCGTGAAAGTGTCCTCGTGAGAATAGGATTGTTATCACGCGCTTGTTAATGTATTTACCAAGGAGAAGCATCTCGCTGTAAGATATTTTTAAAGTGCATAAGCATATGCAGTTGTAACAGTGTAATACTACTTTGATGTGCTTTATTATAACGTTATTAGCTATTGGACGTGCATAAGGATATGCAGTGTAACAGTGTAGTAGTACTAGGGTAATACACCTCATTGCAGTATTGTTAGCTATTGTAGAGGTTGATGTATGGAAGATGCTTTCAGAAGTCTGAGCTTCTTCTGTGTAAGGGAGGGTGTGCTTAGGCCTGGTCTGGTTTTGACATGGAAACGTTGTTGGGTGTTTTATCCCTGTTCTCCTTTAAAAGACCACTGTCACAGCCAGCTGCATCTTGCCAGGGCACGATTTGAGACCAAGCTGCCCTCCCTAAGAGATCCAGCACTGGGGTTTAACCTGGCCATAAAGCTGCTCGCTGGGGATGGGATGAAGCTGGTCTCCGCGGGCCGCACTGGTACTGGCTCCAGGGAAGAATTCTGCGCCAGCATCCACTGACTGCCCAGGCATAGTAGTCGATGTCGGAGCAAACATTTTGGTTGATCGGTCACGATGTGACTGCGATGTGCTCTGTTAAAAAGCCCAGCACAGCAGCCCGTCATGGCCGTAAGCCCCTGGCTCCTTCCTCACCAGCGACTGGTCCAGTCCCGCAGAGTCAGGATTTCTGGAGGATCACTGGCGTCTCCGGGACGCGTCCACTGGGTAAAGGCCCCAGCTTGGCTGAGTGACTCTCAGCAGTGGTGTGTACAGAAGTGTAAGCAATCATGAGAAAAAATTAAGACAAACACTGAAAACCTTTGTGTGTTTTTTTTTTTAACATATTTAAACATTTGATCTTTATATAAACAAACAAATATAATATAAATAAACAAATAAAACTGAATACATTTTTTTTGTAAGTACTTTCTAAAATGTAATTTTCTCATGAGGAAAAAGTTAAGACACCCAGTGTTTATTACTATTTAAAATACCTAAAATTCTTATCAGGTTTTGCACATCAGCTGCAAATGATAAGACCTTCATTAGAGAGGATTTTTGAGGACTCTGTTTTAATTAAACTGCAGACATTAGTTTGGTTTGTTCTTGGTTGTGGAATTGACTGGTATCACCATGGCAAGAACCAAAGTCTCTGAGACCTTTAGAAAAAAAGGTGGTAAGTGCATATGAATCTGGGAAAGGGTTTTAAAAGATGTGAATGTGAACAATTACATTTACATTTCTTACATTTCTGGCATTTGGCAGACGCTCTTATCCAGAGCGACTTACATAGTGCTTAGGGATACTTGGAATATCTAGT
>JAOYMR010000016.1:11495787-11508052 GCA_025802075.1 Tenebrosternarchus preto | reverse complement strand
CACAAACACACACACACACACACACACACACACACACACACACACACACACACACACACACACACACACACACACATTAGCATAGCTCTACCAATGGCGTAGAGGTATTTGCGGGCTTTTCTGCGCGGCCTGGTCTTAGCTGGCTGGAGCAGGCTGAGTGTCCTGTTCTCCTTCGGGGACTTGCTGACCTCTGTGTACTCTCTCAACAGGGTCTGCAGCGCCACCCGCAGGCTGAAGTCAGAAATACCTGGGAGGTTGCAGTCATGGTTAAAGGATAATCTAGTCTCAACACTCACCAGCAGTCCCAACTTACACAATAAAAAGCCTAAATTCAGTTACAGTGTTACACTGAGGAATTATCAAAAGCTAAATGCTGATTGGCTAACATCCTGATGGAAAAAACTCTGACTGCTGACTGTTCTTAAATGTTAAGCCACGAGTGAAAAATGATCCACACTCTGGTTATATTAAAACGGATAATCGTTGACTCAGCCTTGTATATTGAATTTGAAAATGTACAATTTGCATACAATTACATGAACACCAACAATGTTAAGAGACTCTGCTGGTGACTCTGCTAGATGCCCCACCCACTCACCCTCAATGTACTTGAAGAGTCTCTGTGGTGAGAGCAGGAGGAAGCGGACAGGCTCTAACACTTCCACCACATGCTTCTTCCTGCAGGGGACGTCGTGTAGCAGCCAGTCCATGGCGGCAGAGAACACCTGGTACTCGTCCTCCACCCGCAGCTCCTCACTCCGCAGCAGCCTCACCAGTTGCTCCTTCGACAGGTTGGAGAACTCCTCCCCTCCACACACCTGTTAAAGATATAACCAGTGTTTAGGAGGATCCATAACCTGTTTAAAAACTCACACTCGTCTGTTTTCTGCACCACCCACTCACCTCTAAAAAGTGGACATGGATGTAGTTTTCTGTAAATTCCATCAACTCAATAAAGCTGATCTGCTCCAGGAACTGGTAGATGCCCACACAGTTGGATGGCTCCATCTGGCCACGCAGGAACTCGCCACACAGGGCCACCACCTCAGAGAGCTGGAGCATGTCTGCCGCTACCATCAACTCCTGAACGTTATCCACAGTCACATCGATGGAGCCTGCACGGCGATGGAGGCCACAGAGCAGAACCGCGAGTGAGTCTGGGGTCGCCACCATACTCACCCACGTGACTGCTAGAACAGACCTTTCAAATGTTTGTCCTGACTACTCCGTACATGGTCATGTATATTAATTACCTGTGTATATGAATTCCAGCAGTACTTCAAACACGGCCGCCTCCACCCCAGCGATGTGTACTTCTTCTTCGTGCGCTTCGCTCATCGCTACAGAAAAGAGTGCTGCGAAATAAGGCCCGCTAGCCGCTAACACGAGCCGGTGGACCTGGAACACGCGCCCGCCTACGAGCAACCGGACGTCACAGAAATCCGAACGTAGTCGCATCTTGTTCATCTGGGCAAGCAAGAGGCGAGCATGCCGCTCTGAAGTGTAAAGAGCTCGATCTGCCGTCTGACCGGACACGCCAACGATGTCACTGCAGCCAGGTAGCGCAGAAGGGACCGGCGGAGAGCGTGGGGGACAGGCGGCCGACATGGTGTCGGTGGTTCTAGGTGGACGGCAGAATCTCCGCGTGACTCTCCGTTACCGTGGCCGTATTTCGACAACAGCACAGCTGCTGAATCTCGCCGACAGCATTACCTAATCCTCACGATCTAAAACGGTGAAGGTTAAACCGCCATAAACGGATCTCATCATCTTCCATGCATCCCGTTAGAGGGGGAGCTCGCTAAGAATCCTTGCGAAGTGCAGTTGAGGTCTTGTCGTCTCCCGTAACTGTTTCAGGCTCCGCTCGGGAACGAACGGCTAGCAAACATCATGAGCCCTGCACACGTACCTAATCCACACTGCTTAAACGTCCAAGAAATCCACCATGGTCCCGCACAACTGAAATTAGCAGAGAAAAAACAAACAACGATCTTAGCTCAGTTAACAGCATCTTCGTGTTTATGATTACAGTGATACTGGGGGTCAAGAGCTGCTGTATCGCGTATAAACAGGATTAAGACCGCATCTTCATCTTTAAAATGTAGCCTGTATGATTGCATGTAGCACTATCGCAGCAGGTGAAGTCTGACATGCAACCGGATGACAAGTTTCTTTGCCAACTTTACTAAGCGCTGAATCTTATGCATGTTATTAATGTTCAACTTCGAGCAATATTGCAAGCGTATCTGTGTTTTCTGAGATAGTATGAAACACTTACCAAGTTTCTTTTTTGATAAACGTGTTTTTGGCTCTGCAACAGGACCACCGAAATATAAACTTCCGTATTTCAATCGATTTATCTTGTATCAGACCTCCTGGATGCACTAGACCGAAACAGTTGAACCCTGACAGCTCCCTACTATCCAGAGATGGTTTTTAATCCTATATTTATAAAGTTTTAAAAATAAGTTTTATATTTAAAAAATTATAAAGAAGTTATAGTTACATGTTATAGATGATAGCATTCCTGCTACTCTAGCAGCCCATTAGCACTCAGTATCAGAAAAGCTAGTGTCCTACTGCACAAAACCTTTTTGGGGGGTATCGCTTTCTTTGCTATATTTATGTGTAATTCATACTTCATCTTTACAAAAAAATAAAAGAAGTTCTTGGTCAAGGGGTAAAAAACAATTAGGGTTTTTTTGTTTAGAGTTATTCACTCCCATTGCTGATGTGATGCTGTTCAACAGCGCCTCCTCATGGCTGAGTAAAGAATGTAAACTGTGTACTTGAATAGATTACTCTAGTAGTGTAATCCAATAAATTATATTGAAGTAAGTAATATTCTCCGTCTTGGCAACCAGTCGGTGGCATTTACTTCCACTGGCTGTCTAAACAGCAGAGCCCTTCGCTGACTTGAAGATTGAATATTAATCTCTTGGAAACGTATTTAAATTCAAGCTAACCGTGTACTTGTTTTATATTTGCGCTGGAACTTCTTTCTCTAGTAATATTTCTCACATGGCTTTGTATTATATAGCATTGTATTGTATCTCTCGATCTGGGTTCAAATACTGACTCTTGTTTCTGGCGGTATCCTAGTTTAAGTGCATTTTTGGACTCTACCCTGTTTGTGAAAGCTGGAGATACTTTTCTGAGTAGACAACATTTTTTCTTGTAAAAAATAAAAACATCTGCTAAATACTATAAATGTAAATATTGCTTATCTTATATCTCTGCTTATTCATAGACATATAAACACAGTCAGGAACTCAGGAACAAACAGCTGGCAACTCACATAAACCAATATCACTGCTAATACATATATCGATACACAGGAGCGAAGACTTCAAACAGACGTTTCGATCCGAAGCACGCGTACGCAAGCTTATGATTAAGTATGTTCAATACAGCCGTGACGGAGAGCAGCTGCAGCTCGTTGGGACGCCGACGGAGGACTAACACAGCCAGCCAGCACCGACAAGGCCAGCGAGGCTCTTTGATCTAAGACGACGCGGTTTAAAAAGCCAGCACACTCCCAGAGCATTATTAAAGCAGCCCTTCGGCAGATGGGACCAGACGGTGGGATGCCCACAGAGTTGAGGTTTGTGTAAACGGATCTTCGTTTGTTGCTGCGTCCATGTGTGTGGTTGGGGTGTGTGCAGGTGTAGCAAGGCGTGTGCGGTCATTTTAAGATGTCACGTGCAGTACTGACTACACACCGAGATTATCACTCTCAGAGTCAATCAGACTTTCAGATCGATAACAAGCTGACCTCATGTGACTTGGCCCAGAACAAGCCTATATTCACACACACACACACACACACACAAAACCTGGCTCTGTTTCAAACAGTGGGAATCTAAGATGGAGATTTCGAGGGCGAGGTGGGGGAGAAAGTTATTGCGGGAACATCCAAGGCGTGCAGTTAGAACGTCCTCGTTCTCAAACGCTCGCCTAATCCCACATGTCAGTCAGCCACCCGTAACCTGATCACCAGCCATATGGCGGGCAGCGATCCGGAGCCTCACCGCTCCGGCCGAACGTCCATCACTGCAGCGCAGCTGTTGGAGCTCTGCAGGGGAGGCTCGTGCAGGCTGTCCCGCACATCCCAGCCACCGCTCGCGTCCACACCACCTCACCGCACGTGTCCCGCAGTGTACTGCACTGCTAATGATGACGAGGCTGTAAATGAAGTAAGTGTAGATCACCAGGTTTCCAAAGAATCAGGACGTTTTAGACAGGTCCTTCATCAGCTGGATGAGCTTTTTATTTAAAAATATATATATATAACTGTGTTCCACGCTTCAGTTTTAGTACCTTTAAATTACTAACAGATACTTGTCTTATATACACTCGACTGAATCTTTTCCTCCCTCTGATATGGTGAGATATATGTAGGGAACAGCCAGACCACGCAAGTGATTCAGCGTGTTTGGTTAGTGCTTAAATGACAGCCATGGAATCTGACACCCTCGCTGCTCGTTTTGTTTGCGCCTGAAACGCGCCGTCACTCCCCGAGGCCAGACTCCTCCCACTCCCCCTGAAACACGCCGTCACTCCCCGTGGTCCGGCTCCTCCCACTCCCCCTGAAACACGCCGCCACTCCCCGAGGCCAGGCTCCTCCCACCCCTGCGTTCAGAGGTTCCGTCCTATTCATCAGCTACCATGCCTCTCACCTGTTTCTCATCTCACAGCCTATCCCTTTAAATTCTCACTCCCCGTTTCGTTCGTTGGAAAATCTGTAATTATCGAGCTGGAGCTTGGCAACGCTGAGCCGATTTCGTATTTCATTTCTTAGCTTGCTAGTCATTCTCTTACCTCTTTGTCATTTTCGACCTTGTTTGATCCTGTTTATCGCGCTATTCGCGTCTGACTACCCGACTCTGGCCTCGCGTGGTCTTAGTAATAGAGTAACGTGCATCTGTATTCAGTCTCTGTGTGACACGCGGTCCCTCGGAGCTGCAGCCGTATTGCTGCTGCGCGCGAATGCTTTTCCAAGAAGCAGGCCGCAAAACCAGTCAGAGCAAAGACGGTTTCATATTTAACCAGCGTGACGCATGTTTAGGAGTAAAACCAAAACACACAGTACAGCCGCTGCTGTGTCTTCAGTATGACGTGGATCAGTTGGCTCTCACGAGGCAAAAAGCCTCTCACTCCCAGGACTGGCGGCCCCCGAACACGCTACTCGCGTGAGTTTTTCCCCACGTGAATAGGAGCGGCACGACTCCTGTATTCAATCTTCCCATTCGTCACTCCACTGGCTGCAATACATTTAAAGCATTGATGCTTGCCAGCAACTTGAAAAAAGGACCTGCTCCTTTCCAACCAGAAAGCGCTCGTGTCACCCAGCACCCTGTCTCGCTCTTTGTGCCTCTGGCATAGCAGGACCTGCATGACTGCGCTTCAGGACACAGGGGAGACATGACCCAAGACACTAACGTATCGACAACAAAATAGTGCCATGAACCTTGTTAGAGTTTTTTTGTGTTCAAACATTTGCTAAAGGCTCATTTCTTTAAAAAAAAAAAAAAAACTGAATTCAAATCGTTCACTTCTCTATGTTAAAAACTCATGAATGGACTTTCTGGTGAGGTGTGACTGTGGTGAGCAGGATAAGAGCTCAAACGTGGGTCTCACGAGCAACACGCCCAAACCAAAGAGCCAATTCCACACCATGTGCATATAACTAACCTCTAACACAGTTCTGGCCTAATGCTATTACAGTCAGGCATGGTGTAATAGCAAATGAATTTCTACCACCAAAGCTACTGAAATACCCTCTGGGCAAGTGTCTGATAAACACAGTGAATGTCTGATTTAACCCACCACGTGATTATGAAACTCATCAACCTAGAAAGCTCCAGGGTAAGATCTCTCACACCATTTAATCAACCGTAACACAAACACAATGTTTTAAGAATTTATTCATAGTTCTTTTAAAAAAAACAAAAAGACAATGAAAGACTACATGTATCTGAGAAGCAACATAAACACAGATGTCCAGCGAGTCAGATTTGAACCCTGCCTACCTGTCAATCTTCATAAAATGGGATTTTAAAAAAAAACTGAAGCTAGAGTAGTGCATAGATGAAGAGCGGCCAAAAACTCAACTCACTCCGTTCAAACTCAATCCGAAAATCAAACGTTTAGCCAGGTGTCCAGTATATATCAGACTGTTAAAAGCAAGGATATGCTTTATTGCTACTTTTCCTTGAGCTATTGTTGCAAGATCCTTTATGAAGCAGTCAAACGTGCCTGTGGCGCTCGGATAAAAATGACATTTGAATTTGAGAACGAGAGGTGAACACTGCTTAAAGGTGAAACGCTTCTGAATCTTTTTTGTTAAGCGATTTAAATTTAGCTCGTCTCTAAAACTGAAATCTGAAAAATGTTTCTTTGTCAAATTTTCATATGAATGAATAAAGGGAGACGATGTTTTGTGTTTTGTTACCATTTGCAAAAAATAAAATTGTGAGCAACGTACAACAGCGACAAGGCACTTGAGTACCCAGAACCAGGCTGGCACAGGCCCCGTGACCTGGCCCAGGTTGTTCGGCCCCTCAAACAGTCCATGTGCAAAAGAACTCATAAAACAAGCATGCGTAAGCACCAGCTGTAGAAAAAAAGCGTGTACAAATGCCCTTTGACCCCACACTGTCATTTTCTGTCAGTAACATCTAGAATGCCTGTAAAACGGATTTAAACACTTTATAAAATGGGCGTGGCCTGGAGTGGCGTCTATAGGGGAAAGTGCAAAGTTCAAAGGTCGCAATGTGTGGCTGTGACCCCTGGCAGAAACCTAGAAGTGGAGTCACTCACAAGCACACACACGCAGAAGACTTCAAACAGCCCTTCATGTGGGCGACGAAGGTTAGCGACACCCGTCGGTGGTGCTCAGCTGGGCACGGTGGGTACGCTGGGCGTGTGTGGAGGTAAATGCACGGGGTAGGCCAGCCGCACGTCCAGGGCCTGGTTGTGCTGGGCGAGAGAGGTGCGGTGGTAATGGCGCACCAGCTCCCTCAGGGAGGCGTGCAGATCGTACGGCTCAGCGAAGCCGTAACCTCGGGCCGTGCGGTGGATCACGCAGTGACGAACCTCCTGCTCCACCCTGCAGTCGGGGGGAAAACGCATGTTAACACACTCATACGCCAACATCCACACACACTATATGGGATTACCGTCTCTGTTCCTCTATTTACCTCTGTAGCTATGTAATGTTATGTTTATATCAAAACCAAGCCCCAATCTTCATCTCATCCACAAAAAGGAAGACTACCAACACTACTAGACTATGGCCGTGTTAAAATATCCACAAGAGGTTGTACTGAAAAGGATTTTTAGTACGGGACAAGGTCTTTCCTGAGATCAATACTAAATCCGTTTGAATAAAAATCCTGTTTTAATCATTTTGTGTGTTCAGCATCAGTAAAGGCTCACACAATCACATGACAATTTATACACACACACACACACACACACACACTCACACGACAGAGCAGGCGTAGCAGTCCTTCATGCTGCTGCTGCGGATGAGGAAGGCTCCAGAAGGTTTCCCCACCAGGAGCTCCTCAGCCTGGGCCCTGGTCAGATCCCCCACAAACCAGCTTGCTTCCTCCAAACACGCTGCACCTTCCTCCTCCTCCTCCTCCTCCTCGTCCTCACTCACACACCTGAAGAAGAATAGCAGGAAGCCCCATATGCAGACGTTTAACTTCATCATCATCGTACCCATAGAACAACAAGTCAGCTTTTGGAAAATGTCCAAAATGACAAAACACACACACTTTAGCAAATATGTTTAAAGTCCTGCGAGACTCACCCGTTAAGCTGGGCTCTCTCCTCAGGCGAGACGTCCTGCAGGAGTTCCTGGTCCCTGGTGAAGGCCTCCATGGTCTTCCTCTCCTACACAGCAAAGGCACAAGCAGTTTCAGGACAGCCACATACTGATCTAGGTTCAGCACAAGGACAGAGCCACACACTGATCTGTGTAAGATTAAGACATTAATATCCAGCTCTCCTCTTGCAGGTCTGCCTTTCTACAGCAAAACCATCTGTATGTGTAGCCTATCTGTAGAAGATCTGCGGAGGTATGATGTACACAATCTAACCCCAATGAAGAATCGTAAAATGAACCTTCTGAGCTCCAACATGTCCGACGAAAGTGTAATACTGTAATACTTCAGTAATTAAAATATTTAACACCGCATATGCACCAATAACTATAAATCCATGTTCTGCTGCTGCCGACGCTCATGGTTTGGCATGGAACTCGGTGAAGTTACCTTGGCATAACGGGACACGGGGAAAGCCAGCGTGACGTCCAGTGCGGGGTTGTAGTGCACCAGCGGGTGGTGCTGGTGGTGGGACACCAGCTCCACCACGGAGCTGAACGGGAGAGGCTCGCAGAAGCCGAACTTCCCGTCACAGTGCAGGATCTTTATCAGCTTGTTGGAATTGTCCTTCCTGCGGAGGGTTGAGACGGTTGTTGAGACCAGGGATGGTGACCCCCCCCCACCAAAAAGCAATGAAAACAAGTATGAAAGAGAAGCAATGCATCATGGGTACCTGAGCGTTAGCGTGTAGTGGCCGAAGGCCTTGCTGGAGGCGTTGCGAACCAGGAAAGCGCCATCGGGTAAACCGTGGAGCTTCTCACTGACCTCTTCCCTGATGGAGGAACACCCAGCTTCAGAACAGCAACAGTGGCAAAAAGCTACTACGATTTACACCAGCACAGAACGGCGCACACAAACCGTGGACGCCCACAGCTGCATGTTAATAGAGCACTGCTTCCACGGTGAGTTATTTGGGTGGACAGTGTGTTTAATTTCTATTATGAAAGTGTCACAATGCAGCTTTTAAGAGGTGAAGAGTGTTGTTTTTCACCTGGATATGTCACCCCAGTACCAGTCAGCTTCTTGCAGAGAAGGCGTATCTGGAGTGTCCTTCAGGGGTTGCTGGTCACTGGCTGAGCTATCTAACCAACAAGATAGAACAGGATGTGAGAGAGGAAAACCAATATTGGAAAATTCCTCTGATGGGTTTTAAAATTAGATTGTAAAAAACAGTTACTGATTAATGCATATGCAGTATAATGGAATGTTACATAACTGAAAGAACCAATGAGAATCAGCGTTCTGTTCCCATATCAATCTACTGCACTCAGCTGGTTGAACTTTGTGGAAGTCGAAAATGGGGCAAAGACCTTTTCCCACATATCCTAAAAGTCCTACCCTGAACCAGTAACACAGTGCTCTGGAAGTTTACCAGTAACTACAGAACATCAAAACATTCTCACCTTCCCCTGGTTTGGGAACAAAGTAAATAGCCACTACAAACTAAGAGCCGAACACATTCTGGAAAGAACATGAAGGTAGATATAATTCTCCACCTTAGTGGTCAGTGAGTTTATGAACAGACGTCTGTGCCACTCAGACACGTCCCATGAGCTGACCCAGACTCTCACCGCATGACTGACTGATACCCAAGTCTGCAGGGGGTTTCCATGCCCTGCCTTCTTTCAGCGTTTTCAGTCTCACCATCCCCTGCAGTAGCAGAAGGCAGGGATGCAGTTTTCTACCCCTGCCAAGAAGCGAATTACTAGTGTGGACAAACGAACATGCTTTGCATGGAGATTCAGATTCAAAAGCCATCTCTGAAAGTTTAAGAAGTCTGACAAGTGGTTTTAGTGAACGGCCCACAACTTCCTTAAGATTGGCAGTCATGAAGAAAACCCACAGACAGTGACGCTGACCTCAGCAAGCCGCGAGAGCTAAGAAAGGCTACTTTGAGGTTGTTCTTCACAAGGTCAGACTGGCTTCAAATGTCAGTGTGTTAGACTTTTTCCTAATGGTTTGCTGAACTTAGGATGTGAGCCACTGGCCCAGAAGCGCACTTAAATCGAGAACGTAAAACACGATACAGCATTAACCTATGCATTCTCATATACTTCATTTCTGTAAGAACCGATCGAGCCATCAACTAAAAAAAACTGACGAATAAACAGCCAGCCCCAAACCGCTGTTTAGCCGGTGATTAACAGTGGGCGTGCGGGCGTAGCGCCAGTCTAGACAGGCGTGTTATCTGAGCAGGCTGACTGTCCGTGCCAAGCGCCTGGTCTCGAGACCTGCCCGCAGAGGGACTTCCCCGGGTTATCCGCGCGCTTGGCCTTCCCGAACCCAAGGCTTCAATCACGCGATGACGGGAGTGTCTGCGTGAACGTCTCAAAGGACACGCAGCAAAGCTGCCAGCATGTTCAGGCATGCCGCGTTCCGCGAAAGACTAGCGTGACGGCTGGAGGAACGGAACGGGCTCGCCAATAGATTTCAATTATCTGGATCCAAGTCAAATACCACAAGACCGTCTACAGTCGTTTTTGGTAAATACTGTTATTCTAACTTTTCAGTTTTCCACTAATATCATGTTCCCGTAAATATTACTTGCTGGTAACGTTAAAGATGATTAAAGTAATTTTCTATTCAGCTCTACACTAACATATCTAGCCATCACGTTCACATATATAGCTATTAGCTAACATTACCTTAAATTAATACAAATCGTGTTACTTTATTTTTCACTTAATAATGACAAACAAATTAATAGCTACGCTATACACAAAAAACTTTGCGTGCAAGAGTCAAGTTTTATAATGAAATGCTTAGCGACTTTTAGTTAATTTTCTCCTACCTGGGCCAGCCGCACCGACTCCATTCATTTCTATGTAGAAAAAAAGTTCTGCAGGAGATGACATCCTGGCTCCTGGACTGGGCTTTTTCGGTGAAATGAACGTTATGTTCCCTTTACTAAAAAACTTAAATCAACGTCATTTACACTTGGATAACGAGCTGACTAAATGCAGCGATCACCACACAACTAATTTGACGTGTGTGTTGCACACTAAAGTAAGAAATCGTGTCTTTGTTCGATCTATCTGTAGAGAAGATCCGTCTTCTGCTGCCTAGCGAATTAGTGCTTGGACAAACCCATAACGTCCGGAGCCGTCGACGCAAAATCCAGCAGTTCAACAGTTTAAACACGTGTCGATGTAATTTGCACGCCAGTTACAGAAAGTCGCGTAATCTAAACAACTAAAGGAGAATTTCAAAAGCTGTCAGTTAACTCCACCATGCCAAGTCGATAATAACTCACAGCGCCTACAGGGACTTTCTAAACCAGGTCTGGGTGGTGCTTACACCAGTGACGGGGGTGTCTTTAAACCGTGAGCTTTTTTATTCGTTTTTTTAATCAATTCGTGTGTAGTACTCATAAACAAACACGATGTTTTAAAACTAAAATTATGTTTTTAAAACCAAAGTTATGTATTTAGAGGAAACAGAATACTATGATATTGTAATTCTATGTAGTAGGAATTTTACCACCAGACCCTCCCCCAGAATACTTAGTGGTATAGTCCATCTCCGGTTTTTGCATACTTTGCGCCTTTATTAACCAAGTAAAAGTATCCAGTTGTGGTAGTTTCTAAAAGCTTATGCAATCTCGAACTTCACTTAGCGTACTTCAAATGTTCAGATCTGTCAGTCGTATAGCGGAAATTCAGTGTCGTAACATTTAATAATGCATAAAAGTATGATTATTTGCCATTTTCGATTGCTCCATGCTTGTAACGTACATTTGGCCCGACTACACTGCCTAGTCAAACATCGACTACTCTTAATTGTAGCCTGTTGAATGTTTATGCGGTGATTTAACATTTGATTAAAATTAACGTTTAATGTTATGACTGCTCCAGGCAGTCTGTCCTGTATCATATTCAAAGTAGAATATGAAGGTATCATTTCTTCTGTAAAAGTTATTAAAAGCAAGTTTCATATCGCGTTTATTACTTGTGTATTAATATTGTAACATTAATATAACAGTACTCATTTTTATGCAAAAGGAAGCTTCATGCTGTTACATTAGGCTTATTATGCCTTATGATATCATGTTATGCTTTAATAAACAAAGTATCACCTGCACCAAGGTCAGCTCTTAAACCCACATTTGCATAGTCTCACACACATCTTTAGCATTCACAGATATTTACATTCACAGATATTCAGATTCATTCACAGATAGTCAGATTCATTCACAGATATTTACATTCACAGATATTCAGATTAATATTTACATTCATTTGCATTTGCATTCAGGTTTCAGTTAAGGGGTTTGGGTAGAAGAGGCTTGATAGCAGTGTCTGTCAGATACGCCACTACACACATAGAGCAGTGTCTGTCAGATACACCACTACACAGATAGAGCAGTGTCT
>JAOYMR010000016.1:11462342-11490032 GCA_025802075.1 Tenebrosternarchus preto | reverse complement strand
ATCAGCATCAGAGAACCTCAGGAACCAGCATCAGAGAACCTCAGAGAACATCTGGAACGGAGAGAAAACCAACATCGGAGAACCTCAGGGCCTGGACAGGGCAGTTGGGGTGTAGAAGTTCAGATAAGACCGTGCAGAGATTTGTGTGTGGTCAGGAGGAGCTTAAGCTGAACATGAGACAGGTAGCCAGGGTAACCCATACAAAACTGAACGTGGGACAGGTAGCCAGGGTAACCGATACAAAAGTGAATGTGGGACCGGTAGCCAGGGTAACCCATACAAAAGTGAATGTGGGACATGTAGCCAGGGTAACCCATACAAAAGTGAATGTGGGACATGTAGCCAGGGTAACATACACAAAGTTTTTTCAGCTGCAATTTCTGGCAGCTGAATTCTGGACATGTTGAAGTGAGTGGATGGTTCTGTTTGGAATATGCCAGAGAAGTGAGAGAGATGCAATAATCCAGACAAGAGGAAATGAAATCATGAAGCAGGATTTCAGCATCTGGTTTGGTGCATGTAGGCTGAGATCAGGTGATATGGAGCAGTGTTTTTAACCAACAAAAACATAAGTTAAAAATCCAAACTCGTATGATGCAGATGCCTCTTTCCAATTTATTCAGGGGTAACAGCACCCTCATGTCTGAATGTACCAGGCACTCACTGTGCTGGTTGTTATGGCCAGGCTGTTTCAGCATAAAAGGGGAGTCGGACACAAAATAAGGATGAACCTTTGTTAATGAAAATGGCATCTATGGAAAATGGCATCTGTGGTGATCTGTGATGATCTATGGGAGGAAAAGAACAAGGTAGAGAGCAGAGCCTGAAATGTCACCAAATACACCAAATGAAGGGAAAATGTGAGAGGAGAAGGTGAGAAAGAAGAGGGAGTCTTCCTTAAAAGTCAATCTGCTACCACCCACTATCCCAGCATCTCCCACTGTCCCAACACCACCCACTATCCCAGCACCACCCACTGTTATAGCAATCTCATATCTCATAGCAGGGCCAGGTGTGGGTGCAAGGCAGATAGTAACGTTCCTTGCTAAAATGGCAATTATGTCAGAGACATGAATGACAATTTCAGTGCAGTGTGTGTGTGTGTGTGTGTGTGTGTGTGTGTTTAGGATGACGACAGCCCTCCAGCCCTGGCTGACATCTGCCTGGCTTGGGTGAGCCAGAACCTGGAGACTCTGTGCAGTGTGTGTGAGGATGGCTCACTGCAGTTCTACTCCTGCCCTGTGTTTCCTCAGGAACTCGCTGACCTCCTCCTGCACACCATGACCAATGAGGGTGAGTGCCACACCCCCTGAGTGCCACACCCCCTGAGTGCCACACCCCCTGAGTATCACACCCCCTGAGTGCCACACCCCCTGAGTATCACACTCCCTGAGTATCACACCCCCCGAGTATCACACCCCCTGCCACGCCTCTCATCTCTCTGCAGCACTGCTTTGATGTTTGTGATAAAAACTGACCCCGCTCATCTTAACCTGCAGCTCATTGGCTGATTCAGATCCCTTCCCTTGTCGTCACTGCATTACCAAGTGTGTCCTGTTCCTGCGGGACGGATCTGTCTTATCTCAGGCCGTGTTTACACCTCGTTTTCATCGACCTCGTCCCTCGTCTGCAGCCCCCGCTGAACCTCGGTGTGGTTCACGTTTCTGTTGATTGTCCTCCTAACCTGCGGTATCAGTAAACTTGTAATCACAACGCGTCTGTGTCCTGTCTGGATCTATCCTGGTGACGCTGAGAGAGATCAACAAGGGATGAAACCTGCACAGATACACAGCAAGACTGTGTACCTATGTGTTCTCAAAATGGGCAAAAAATTCAGGTCGTTTTAGGTGGTCTTGGTCACTGGCTAGTCGATTCCTTTAAAAAAAAATTGATCTCTGTTTATTTCATGGTGGCCTTGGTGACTCAAAGTTTGTACTTTCTCCTTGTTCATCAGGTAACTGTTCTCTCCTTCTGTTCTTCTGTTCACTCCTACTGTTCTCTCTTTCTGGATCCTCAGTAAAATGCTTCCTCTCTTTCTCTCCTCTATCTTCTTCCCTCCATCTCAGGGGTGCTGGACGACAGAACCGTCGGAGTGTTTCGCAACATGCAGCATTTGCGTCTGAAGAGGGCGTGGCTTCACTCTTCCCGCCTCTCCGCAGGGGCCTTCTGCCAAGCGCTCTGCTTACATCGCCTCCAGGAGCTTGATGTGTCCCGCCAACATGGTGACATCACCGTCTCGGACGTCCTCCATGGCCTCTCCTCCAATAAGCACTGCCGACAGGGCCTCCAGAGGCTGTCGGTAGCAGGCGTAAACCTCCTTGGCTCTGGCTCCGACCCGAGCCCGAGGTTCAGTGCCCTGCGTGGCCTGAAGTGTCTCTGCGTAGCCTGGACACAGCTGGACAACTCAGGGCTGGAGGACATCTGCTCGCTCCCCCTGCTGGAGAGTCTGGATATCTCGGGCACGTCTGTCACGGACCTGTCCCCGCTGCTGAGGCTCCGCCCCCGGCTGCAGTCCCTCACTGCTCACGGGCTGCGTGCGATGACCATGCCCGCCTCCACACTCCTCTCTGTCCTCACCACGCTGGAGCAGCTCAGACACCTGGACGTGTCCAACCACCGGCTGGTGGCGGACCGTGAGGGCCTGGTCGTGCAGCTCCTGGAGCGTCCGGGGGTCCTGCCTGCGCTGACGGCCCTAGACGTGTCTGGCTGGAGGGGGCTCAGCGACGCCGGCGTCCAGGCCTTCGTGGAGGCTCGGCAGGGAATGCACTTCATGGGCTTGCTGGCCACTGGTGCTGGAGGATCCGACTTTCTGTCCGGAGAAGGAACTTTGAAGGTGAGTCCTCGTACGAGGGGCTTGTTTCTCTAGAAGAATAACAGCCACAACGGACACACCTCATACGTAAATCCAGCCACCTGGGTTAGAAATGTTGGAGGCCCTGTGTTTAAGTGCATTTTCTCAGTAACAAATCCTGATCTAGGATCAGTCGCTTGTGATGTGATGTGACAGGATGTGAATGCAAGGCTGATCTCAGGTCAGCAGTGTTTGCTGAATCTGGTCTGTGTGGGTCTGGACTGGCCCTGCGCAGGTGGCCGGGGAGCACAACCTGGTGCAGCTGAGAGAGGCTCTGAAGAGGTACGCAGAGAGAAAGAGCTTCCTGCAGGAGGCGCTACGTCACCTCTACGTCCTGATCAGCGAGCAGGACGTGGGCCCCCAGCCCGAGGTCCTACAGGTAGTGATGTCCCACCCATCCACCCTCATGCCCCTACACCCGGACACAATGCCCCATCTCCAGCCCAGCTGGACGGAGCATCTGAGGTGACACTGGGCAGACATGTTTGAACCCTGTTCAGGGAAATCCTGACTACCTTTGTGTCTTTTGGGTGTCTCAGTGTTGATGCCATGTGTGACTTTAATGTGAGGAATCTGTGTACCTTTAGAGGAATATTCCACCTTTAATGTTGTCCAGCTTTTAGAGTAGTTTTTAATAGGATCATTTCATTTATTTATTTTCCCTAATACTCCTGGTGAAATTAGTTAGGAGATTAGGAGATTATAGGCATTTCTGTGTAATGAGAGTTTTGTTAACAAGGATTTTGTTCTGTAAGGGCTTTGGAGATTCTCTCACAGAGACACGGCACTCTCAGAAAGGATCTGTGGACTGGAACACTTTGTCCAAAATCAGAAAAAAAGATTTGCCCTTAGGAGTGAACACTTCAGTCAACAATTCACTCAAGTGAACTGAAGCCTTTATTGTTAAATCAATGAAACTTGTACAAATTGTTAACTGATCCCTTCTAAAAGGAACTTTATCAAACATTGGTTTTGTGTAGCATTCCCAGTAGTACAGTAGTGCTGGAGTGATACAGGGTGACTGGTGGGTGTCCTGCTCTCTGAGAGTGACCCTGTGTCCTGTAGCTGGTGTGTTCTGGGATGCAGAAGCACTTTGACAGTACCAGTGTGCAGCTGGTGGCCACTGCCTGCGTGTTCAATCTGACTAGTCTAGAGCTGGCGCAGGAAATGCCGCTCAGCCTGCTGGGAAATGTAGTCCGGCAGGTGCTCACCGCTATGAAGAACTTTCCCAACAATGAACAGGTACACAAACTCATACATAAATAAATAAAGCATCCATTTGCACACACACACACAATTACTTATGGTATTAACGTGATGTATTGTAAATATAATAGTAGCAGGTCATTGGAAACGACTCTGTCTGTGTGTTTAGATACAGAAGAACTGCCTGTTTTCTCTGTGCAGTGATTATGTGCTCCAGGTCGTCCCGTTCAACAGGTGGGTCCTGCCACGGGTCACCTCCCGTTCCCTGCTCATGGAGAAACATGTCAATGTGCCGAATGATGTCAGAGTGACGTAACAGAGTGATGTAACAGAGTGACGTAACAGTGTAACATGGATGTTTGTTCCCCAACAATCCCTGACAGGTATGAGGCAGCCAGGCAGGTGCTGATGAGTTTGTGCTCTCACGACAGCGAGGATACGGAGAGGATATGTGTGGCAGTCCTCTCCCTGCTGGTGTCTAAGGTAACGGTAGCTATGGCAATGCTCTCCAACAGCACTGGCCTTCTCTGCCGACAGCATTCCAGCTGAACATGAATGTCAATGACACGCACTCATGAGGTGACGCAGATGACAGGAGGTGACACCCAGATGACACACACATCAGAGATGACACACAGCTGACATGCACACAAGAGAAGACAAGCACTCAGACATTTAATTTAACTGTAGTTCTGTCTCACAGGAAGTACTGTCTCACAGAAAAGACAGCAAGCGCTGACTCTCACCGATCAGACAGCAAGTGCTGAGAGTGTCACAGATCAGACAGCTCTTGCTGACAGTGTCACAGGTCAGACAGATCAGACAGCTCTTGCTGACAGTGTCACAGATCAGATAGCTAGTGCTGAATGTCTTGCTGATCATAAAGGTAGAACACATCGTACAGTTACTGTGTCAGACTCATCACAGGTGTAACTCCCTCACAGATCATACAGCTGTGACCACCTCACAGATCATACAGCTGTGACCACCTCACACAGAATATATAGGCATTAAGATGATATAGGTGAAGGTGTGTTATGCTTGCTTCTCTCTGCAGCTGACTGTGGAGGAGATGGCCCAGCTTGGAGCAGATGAGGGTGTGGTGAAGGTAGGTAAGATCTGCACATCTTCTGCACGACTTTGGATTCTTACAGCACTTTTCACTCGCTCCAACATCAGGATTGAGTTTGTACTGCATTCGTTTTCCTTTTGGTGTTTGGTCTTTATCTTGTACTTCAAACAATGTTCATGAATAGGTTTAAGGTTTGAGATAAACTGGTGAAAAGTTCATAAGCTACTAGATGGATGAGAGGGAAGACTAAGCTAAGAATCAAGACCCAAATGAAAGAGGAGTTTTTGTACCTGGTGTCCACAGCATCTGTTGAGTATTGTCCAGCAGAGGGCGTCGGTAGGGGCGGTGGACTCTGTGCTGAACTTCGCCCTCACCACCCTGTGGAACCTCACAGATGAGAGTCCCTACACCTGCCTACTGTTCCTGCAGTGCCAGGGGCTGGAGCTCTACATGGAGGTGTTGGAGGTATGCACACACACACACACACACATACATAAACACACACATACACATGCATACACACACACACACACACACGCATGCATACATACATACACACACACACACACATGCGCATACACACACTCGTTATATATACATGTGCATGTGCACTCAAAGTTTCTAAACAAATACAGATACAAACTAATTGGATTGCATCTGTAAACTTGGCCAAGCATAAACATACAAACAAATTAAATTGAACATTTTTCATCTGTTTGATATGTGTGTGTGTGTTTCTATCTTACAGACATACTTCTTTGATCCTAGTACCCAGAAGAAGGTTCTGGGCCTGCTGGTGAGTTTTATTCTTACACACTGGAAGCTGCAGCTATATATGTATATATATAGCTGCAGCTTCCAGTGTATATATATAAAATATTTATATATACACCTGAATATACCCTCCTATACACCTACATACTATACACTTTTCTTTCTTAGGCATGCATGGGGTTGCTGTGGGAGGGGTTTATGGGCTGGAGGGGGCGTGGCCGTAAGAATTAAAATGCATGTGCTAGCTCTATACCACATATTAATTCTTTTAGTTATTCTATGTTATTATAATAGCATTTTTACAGCATGTTTTACAGACCTTTAGGCTGAAATAGATGGGATAGAAGTCACAGGCCTGGAAGTTAAAAATACAAACCTCTGTCATAATCACACTGATAATCTTCTTTATGCTGTGTTCTTTAGCATAACCATTGTAGAAACAGGGCCACATCTTGGTACATTCCAGCATGTGAGCTGCTTATAAGACATTTGGATAGGACATGAGTGTGATATCTGAGTTAGTTTGTGTGATATCTGAGTTCTGGGTTAGTTTGTGTGATATCTGTGTTAGTTGTTTGTAATATCTCATTTAGTTTGTGTGATATTTTTTAATTGTTTAATGTATTACTCTTTGTATTTCTTGTTATATTTATTTTGTGTGTCATGGTGATCGGTGTCGGCCAGAAGAAGATGGGCTTCTTCCCTGAGTCTTGGTTCCTCCCAAGGTTTCTTCCTCATGCTCTTAGGGAGTTTTTCCTTGCCGCTGTCACCCTTGGCTTGATCACTGGGGGCTTGGACTCTGACACTTGTAAAGCTGCTTTGAGACAACATCTGAAATAAAAGACGCTATATATATATATATATATATATATATAGCGTTTGGAAGTTATTTTGACTAGAACTGACCGATCTGAACATTGTTGCGGATGAGGGACATCTTTTCATGCCAAAGGTGTTCACTAATGGCAGAGGCCTCTTTCAGCAAGATAACGAACTCTGTCACACTGTAAAAATGCTTCAGGAATAGTTTGAGGAACATGACAAAAAGTTCAAGGTGTTGTACAATCGAGTATCTGTAGGATGTGCTACAGATAAAATCATGTCTGATCCATGGAGGCTCCACTTCACAACTTACAGGATTTAAAGCTTGTGCTGCTAACGTTTTGGTACCAGCCACCACAGGACACCTTCAGCTGCTTACACAATATTATGCGAAAGGCTTTAATGTTATGGCTCATCTGTGTACACACACACACACACACACACACACACACACGGATCTGGGGTGAAGCAGACGTGGTTGTGTGTGACAGAATAACTTGGCGGAGGTGGTAGACCTGCGAGGGGCCTTGCTGGACGAGGAGCTGTTGGAGTACACGCTGGGTCTCCTCCACACCCCCACTGGACAGGTGGAGGTCAGCTACTTTGCCGGGGGGATCCTGGCCAACCTCACTTCCACCAAGGGGCCTGCATGGGGGCTGGGAGCACAGCTCCGGGACACCATCCTGGACGCGCTGGTATGTGTGTGTGTGTGTGTGTGTTGGGGGGGGGGGGGGGGGTGCACACGGGAAACAAAATTTTAAATTGTGTGATGGAGCTGATTTTGTGCACATTCTGCTTCTTTGATTTATTTCTAAAAAGCAATCCTGTGTGTTGTCATGGACTCCTCCTGATCATACAATGGTGTCCTACAGGTAAGTGTGAGTGTGTGTGTGTGTGTGTGTGTGTGTGTGTGTGTGTGTGATGTCTCACTCCACACATCATCGCCATTCTTCTTTGTATGAAATAGTCTTTTGTCAAGCTTGACGCGCAACAGTAAATCTATGAAACATGGACAGGTTTTTCTGGTAAACATCCCATACTGTTTGAATTTGACACACCCGCACACACAAAATTAACGTGTAGTTTGTCTGCCTGCACCAGGTCGTTCCAGCCCTTTTATCCTCTCCTCCATCACTCTCAGGCACCTGGAGTACAACTCTGGGCCCTGTGGGGAATTCAACTTGTGTGTCGTCATGATGGTGAGGTGGGGAGGGGGAGGTGGAGAGAGAGACACTGAAGAAGAAAGAGAAATAGACTCTAAAAAAATGTTTTTTAAAATTGCATCAGCTGCAAGAATTAATTTCTCCAGGATAGTGTGATGATGGCTGTGTAATGAGCTCTTTGTGTGTGTGTGTGTGTGTGTGTGTGTGTGTGTGTAGTGTCTCTGTATAGCAGGATGCTGACTTTAGAAGGTGGACTGGACACTCTCAGAGCTCTGACCTTTGACCCAGACACTCACAGAGATGTGCACATGCTTGCCCTAAATGTTCTCACCCTCATGGAGCCAGGTCATATTTGTAATTACAGTTGATAATTATGCTTGGTAGAGGTTTGACAATATTTGGCTCATAAATACACATCTGAAACTTCACTTAGAACATGGCAATTTGCAATCAGTCAAAAAAATCTAATCTGTTTTGCTGCTCTATTTCACTGTTCTGCTTCGCTGCTCTGCTTCACTGCTCTGCTTCAATGCTCTGTTTCACTGCTCTGCTTTTGCACTTTTCTCTCTTCCAGATCAAGAGAATGTGAGGGAGGAGCCATGTGTCTGATGGAGGTGGAGTTAACGAGGGTGGAGTTAACAGGGGTGGAGTCTGCTGAGGGTGTGGCATAGTGGCATTGTTAAATGAAAAAGTACGTTGGACTCAAAAGAAGAATGTTTTGGGTAATTGTGGGAGCAGAAAAAATGTCTCGTTTTTGACAAAAAGAAGTGAGATACGCATGACAAAAGCAGAATGTCACAGGCTGTCAAAAAACTTTGTATTGTCTAACTTTCAGCACAGTCTGTTTTGGAATTCGGTCAAGGTTTAAGCTGCCAAATCTTGTACTCTGTGACATGCAACAAGTTTGTGAGCGCTGTAATCATGGTGCAAAGTGCTTATATGACTCCAGAAGAACTGGTGAAACTGACTGGTTCGGTTTGCAGGGTGGTGTGACACAATGTCAGTGCATCAAGTTTAAGTTAAAATATTTTATTTATTTGTATACTTTAGAAGAATAAAGAGTTTTTTTAACAGTCTGATCAAATCAGCATAGTACTTTCTTTAGCAAACTTTGCTAACAAAATTGTTTCTTTAGCAAACATCACAAATTACGTTGAAGAGTAGAAGTCAGAGTTTCTGAAATAGCAGCTTTATCCTGCCTAATCTATACTCCAGGACTGGAACAAACGACAAACCACACTTCCATTTCATGTTATTTATAAACTTTGCTTGCAAATATGAGTAAAACTTGAAAGTGCAAAAGGTAAATAAACTCCTCAAGTTGTCAGATCCAGTTTGATCCAGTTAAAGGTGTGAAACCACAGGGTGACTTGCTGTCTGCCGTCTTCCTGTTTGAAATGTCGTCTTCCTGTTTGAAATGTTATTTAAATGTGATGGGTGACGAGGACCGGAATGCCACTAGGCCAGTTCTTCCAATCTGTCCTGATCTCTACTCATCCTGTATTCTTTCTACAGGACCCAGCAGTACAAACATTGCTGGTCCAACCCTGGTACATCTGTGCTGCTTACAGAGCCACAGACCTTGTTCACACAACATAGTATGATGGTTCCATCTTCATGAGAACAATTTTAACCCAACACAAACCCTCACAAAAGCGCAGTGTAGATCTGGATCACCCATTCAATCACAAAGCAAACTGAGCTAAGGTTACCAAAAATCTCATGAAACAAAGATCAGTGTTTGAAGTGAGTATCACACACTGAACTCTCTCTTTCATTTATGATTATCATGATGCTTTTGAGATGCAGCCCTGAATTATTGGCCATTGGTGATTTTGTGGTTCCCTTGGGAACAGCACCATGTTTAGAGGTGAAATATTATTTGAGAACAATTTAGCACAAACATATTTATTTACTCTCTGATTTCTGAGCCACACTGTATTAGATTGTTACTGATGTATAGCTGCTGTAACAGTATCCACCCCTACCTTTAACCCAACCCTCCCTTTAATCCTCACTTTGTAAGTCGCTCTGGATAAGAGCGTCTGCCAAATGCCAGAAATGTAAATGTAAATGTAATCCCACCCTCTCTATCCAACCCCGCCCCTCCCTTTAACCTCTCCATTCAACCCCACCCCCTTTAATCTCACCTCCTCCATCCAAATGTTTCTCCAAAATCCCCTCCTACCAAAGACCACTTTGCCTACCCTTCTATGTGATGCAGAGTGTGACTGCCTCCTTGTTCTGAAGTCTCCTGTTCATAAGATATGCTTACAAAAGCCCAGGACAGTGATATGTATTTGAATGTAAACAGATTTTTTTCTAATTTAAACATCTTTATCTTTATCAGACAGATATTACCTCCAAAAAAACCAAATAATAATTAAAGAAAACTAGAAAAAAATTATCTCTAATGCTTCTGCATGTTTTAGAGGAGCTAGCTAGAGCAGCAAAGCATTATGGGGCTGTAAATAAGGTAGGGCCTTTAGGCACAAGATGTAACCAGTATGGACCATTCTTGAGCCAATCTAGAACATTCTCATCTGTCCAGGCTCTCTGTAGCTGTCTGAGGGAGTTTGCCTGGTTAGAAGCCCCAGATTAGTCCTTAACTAAATACAAAATTCGATCCATCGCTACCCAGCAATAGTGAGGGTCTTCACTCCTAGTTAAAACAAGTCACATTGTCATTTCCCGTTCACAGTGATTGACACTTGTCTGTCTTCTTTATTTTCCCCTCCTTTATACTGTCCACACTTTCTCTGCTGATTTCCATCTGTTGTTGCGGTCCTTATCATAGCGCTGCCACAGAGTGATCACCACGCCCACCACCCACATCAGCACGGTGCCGGCAGCGAACGTAGCGAGGCCGATGGCCACAAAGAACAGGTAGTCCTGGTGGCCCAAACCAGGGTGGCACTGCACCCTCAGCCACGGGCCCACCTCAGAGAGACGCCGCCCTCTCAAGGCAGGAGGGCCATCACACACCGTCTGCCCCACATCTGGAGAATCACATATAGGAAATAAATATGAGAGTTACCCCACAGAGTTTTCTGGCGAACAATCAAACACGTAACACCAGCGCTATCAGTATGAAATATTCTCCCCAGTGCTGTTGGAGCCAGTTCCCACCCATTCACACGTAACATGCCACCCAGTTTCCACCAGTTCACAGCGGAGTAGCCAGTGTGAGAAGGTGGACAGTGTTATTGCTGTTCATAGCAGTCCTCATATAGTGTTATTGCTGTTCATAGCAGTCATGTAGTGTCCTGGTACTGAGTATTGGTGGGTCATATCACATTACGCTACATACAATGTGCATCAATTATTAACACATGGTCTCCCACCAGTTGAATAATTCACACACAGTGTGCAGCTCTGCAAGCGCAGAGTCATTTAGCCTTTGTATTTGTGCAGGTGTAACTGGACACTCTTGGAAAACTCTCCCTTTCCTGCCAATTAGAATGAAGGAATCAGTCATATGACATGATGGTATTAAGTAATCAGGTGTCAACACTACTACAGTGTGAGATTGTAATGAATTGCTTAGCAACCCCCAGTAAAGCTGTGGGGTTGCTAAGTGGTCCACCGCTCACAAATATCCATCCTGCAGCATTCCTGTGGAAGTGTTTATAACTTTTTTAAGTGGCTGGTGAGTGTTTATAATATTTTCGTTCTGAAAACAATGTAGACATTTTTAAAGCAGTCGGTCACTCCAACTGCAGTCAAGAGAAAGAGATCATCAAGAAACCGTAACAGCCTCCCGACAAACAAACTTTTCACATGTTCTCTGTCTACATGCTCCGTTCATTATTGCACGCTGCATTTTTGTCTGTGAACTTAAAAAAAATTTAAATATTCAGCTGCCTTGTTCTGTGAAGGTTTATTTTAAGAGGGTCCGTCTAAACTCGGACGTGCATTTGCGGTTCTGAAAGGTCTTCCATAGCACGCTGTCTGGACGGGGGAGGGTCTTTTGTTCCAAAGCAGTCTTCACAACCTTGAAATTAGGGCTGATCACGTGGGAGTCGCAGTGGGGAACTGGGGCGAGAGGGTCAGCTGGTGAGAATGTTCATTTATAGAAGTGAATACACAGAACAGTGAAACGGTTTAAAACAACACTGGGCTATAGGACGGAGGCGGTCAAACTGGATATGAGTTGGTGAGGATGACGATCGGTGGTATTGATAAAGCGTTCCTACCTGTGAACAGCTTAAATAAAACTCAAATATGGTAGCAACTACTAATAGTAAAATACTCCTTTTTGTGCATTAAAATATTTAACACATTTTATATTTTTTAAAACAGTGCGAGATTCGCCTCAACTGAAAACTTTGTTTCCCCCACACAGTTTTGCACCTTCAAGAGTCTATAATCAATTCACGTGGTATATAAATACAAACCTTGAAACTTAAACACTTCTGTCTGAAACCGCAGACAGAGGTCTTCCATCTCACATCCGCACAGCCACGGATTCCCACTCAAACCGAGGGATCGTAGCACTGGCAAAGCGGCGAGAGCGCTCGCGTTCAGCCTTGTCAAACCGTTACTGCTGACATCCAGCACCTGAAGTGCGACATTTTCTGAAAAGGCACGAGGATGAATCTCCGACAGAGTAGGATTGTCCGTCAGTCGTAACATCACCAAATTCGCCAGTGGTCCAAACAACTGCTCATCAATCCTAGAAATTTTGTTAAAGGAGAGGTCCAGGTAGAGCAACTTCTGAAGGTTCCCAAACGTCGACTCCGATATCTCCGTCAACGCGTTGTTGCTACAGTCCAGATACACGAGTTCAGACAGGTAATTCATTTCAAGCGCCGGTAACTCCACGAGCCGATTATTGGACAGTATCAGTTGGCGTGTGGTTAACGGGAGCCCGAGCGGGAAACTTGTAAGCTGTAACCCGGCGCATTGGACCACGAACTGGTCGTCGCACACACACCGCTGTGGACATCCTGAAGGTAGAACCGGTGACGGAGTTGCCCGGATAACGAAGAAGTAAAACACCAATGGAATAGGTAAAAGCTCCGCGCGGGGCATCGAGGCACTTTGAGCTATACTTCACTAATATTAAGTCCTTTTACTCTGCAAGTGGGGTCGGTTCTGCACTCGTGCAAGATCTAGTGTCTCAGTGTCTTGCAAAACAAGACACCAGGACACACGGATGACTGCATCACAACTGCCATTCTCGTGTAATTAAACGAGAGAGAGAGAGAGAGAGAGAGAGAGAGAGCGAGCGAGCGAGCCATATTTACGTTAGTGGTTGAATATTAAAGTGATATTAAATAGCATTTGATTAGATTACATGTGCGTTAGCGTGTTTGATTAGATTACACGTATTAGCACGTTTGAGAAAAAATTGCCATACTTGATATATAACTTGTTTTATTTACATGCTTTTAAAATATCCTTTGACATATTACAAATGAGGCAGAACAGTATTAAAAGTTGAACTTGTACAATGAATCTGATAATCCCCTTATAACCTGTTACTAGTACCCAAGAAAACAGGGCATCTTATAACACCTATAACCAATAACTCTCTTTTCACTTTTGGCATGAATACATTCAGTCTGTCAGAAGAAAAATCCACATCCACCTCGAATCATCCATTACTACCACCATTTTGACTTCACTCTTAAAGAGGAGAGCACTCCAGTGACTGTTACAGCACACAGTGCCACAAACACCCCGAAATGTACGTCTGGGGGTGCCAAAGAGAGAAATGCCCCAGTAGCTGCCCCAGCTGTGGCTGCCACTTTGCCTAAGGTGCTCCCCTTCTGCTGCAGGTGTCCTGTTGCTTCCCCTGCCAGAGTGAGGGCGACACCCGCTGCTCCTGCCACGCCCAGCAGCGCCCCGAGCGAGCCCCCTACACCAAGCACTCTGGAGCTCCACCTGGTGGCCTGCAGTAGCAGTGCGCCTGCTGTGGCGGCCCAAGCGGAGACCTTCCAGTCACGGGCCGTGCTGACGTAGGACAGCAGCATGGAGCCGACGGCCACTTCGCATAGCATCACGGCCAGAACGGCCAGGAAGACGGCCAGCAGGAGGAGCTGGGCGGACCGGGTCGCCTCCTCGGACCGCAGAGCAGCCAGCAGCGGCCCGTCCTCCTCCACCACCGTCTGGAAGATCAGCGCCGATGCCAGCAGGAGCAGCGGGGGTAAGGACATGTCGCCCAGCCCGTTGAAGACCAGGAACAGCGCCAGGAAGGAGAAGAAGAAGAACAGCGCAACTTCGGATCTGTCCAGCACTCCGGAAGTGCACAGCCCGGCGCACAGCCCGGCGGCCTGCATGTAGAAAAGCATCCAGGGGAACAGGAAGAAGTCGCCGGCGGTCGGGAACAGGCCGTGGAACGCCCACAGCAGGACGCTCACCAGCAGGGCAAAGCCCATCTGCAGACAGACCAGCTTTACCAGGCCCATGTCCAAAACAATGCGCTCCAGCAGGGTGCCCACCAGGGCTCCGATGCCAGCGAGCAACAAAAGCCCCATCGTGCCCGCGGCCGCCAGCACTACCCCGCAGGCTCCCCTGTCTCCGCGCTTCCGGAAGGTCGCCACAAGCTCCTCGGACACCACTGCCGTGATCAGGGAAGCCAGCATCGCCACGGTGAAGCCTGTAGCTGCCACGCATGCCGTCACCCCCGACAACGACTCAAAGCCAGTGCAGCACTCCAGAGGTGTTAGAGAGGCGGATCGTAGAGATGAGAGAATGTCAATCACTTCCATCACCATGGCACCCATGAGGTATCCGCCCGCCAAGCCCAACAGCAGTCCGAGGATGAAGGTCTGGACGACTCTTAGAGGGCCTGAAAAGGCGCAGATGCAGATCACTATAGTTTCTATAGTTTCAATGAGTGACGTCAATTAGATATTTTTAAAGCTGTGTCTAAATAAAAAAACATTTTTAAAGGCATTACATTATCAGCAGTGGTATCGCTCACCAGTGCACACTGTACATGCAAATGACCAAATTTCATTTCCTCCCTCAAAATTTAACAGAAGCATTTGGTGAAGCACAATCTCACCTATAACACGTCACTAAATAAACTTTGTTGCACTTCACACTGGCAAAACATGCTGTAATAAAAAACTGAAAAGGCTACAAATCACTCTTCGATGTATAAAACAACACTTAATATATGAACGTGGAAAGAGCACGAGAGAACTGTGGAAAAGGTTCGGAGAAGGTCGCGTCTACATAGGTGTTTCGCTTTCGTATATCACTTAAGACTCCCAGTATGTTATAACTAATTAGTTACACTTCACTTAAAGCTGTAACATGACCTGGTCTTTAATAGGTTTAAAACACCGAGAAGATTCAGACTGTACTAGCACTGATTTATCGCATACGATCACATCCAGGAATTGTTGGAATTTCACCGCAACACTAAATTCAGACTTAATTTTAGGCAGATTAATCGAGGATTCGCGAGGAAAGGACGTGATCGATTAATTAATGTAAGCTTATAGATTTACTTTGCCGAATAGTTTAAATGTATGAACTGTAACTGAGTTTTCACTTACCTTGCAACAATAACGCCATCGTGGCGGTCAGACTGGCTCAAGTGAGCGAAAGCACGCAAAGAACAGGTGCGCGGCAAAATAGCACCGCCTACATTTAAACCTAAAACTGGTAAGGAACTCTACTCATTCATTTGGATTTGAATGATATAGGCGTGTCCTATATCATTTTTTAAAGGGTACTCGGGCATCCCTAAATTGAGTATAAAAATAAGAGAACAAACTCCTTTTTGTTGTTTCAAAAATGAAAGTTTGTCTCTGATAAATTGAAAAATGTTAGAAAGTATGAGGTTTAAACTTGCGTACAGATTTATGTATAGTTTTACACGAGAGGAGGGGTACTGCTAATGCACAGCACACAATGCAAGACACAATTAATCTCACATCTCCTTCACCAAAGATGTGTATAGCGACCATTGTTCCTCGTGGTGAACAGGGAGCTAGTTATCACTGTATGATCAGTCAAACAAACATTGTCTACTCAGCATCTGTTTAGGTAACACATGCCCAGGAGACATCATCTTGCTACAAGTTTCGTCTTTGCAACTAAGGGAAATGTAATGCAATTGAAATGCAGCTCATCTTTGAGAGAGCAATTTAAAACATAAGTAAATTATTAAAAAATTACATGTCATGAATTAACAAAATTGAAATAAGTATACATAAAAACCCCAAATAATTAATTAACAACACGTCTGTAATCCATAATCCAGCGCCTAGAAAATTACCAACATTCTGTAAATAGTCGAATTTGATTTAAAAAAATTAAGTATTAAACTCCACACCCCATATGGCGCGAACGGTTGTGTCCCGGATGTTCTCTGCGCCGGAAGAGAAGGAGGCGTCTTCTCTGGCCATCTTGTGGTTGTCTGCAGCGAGCAGTTCGCTCCAAGCCTCGTAGAATCGGAGGAGAATCCTGCTGCTGGGGCGCCATCATGCCCGGACATCTGCAAGAAGGCTTCGGTTGCGTCGTTACCAATCGGTTCGACCAACTATTAGACGATGAATCCGATCCATTTGAGATCCTGAAGGCAGCTGAGAATAAGAAGAAAGATGCGGCCGCTTCGAGCACTAAAACCGCTGCTCAAGCCGCCAAACAACCCAAAAAGGAGTCTCAGAAGGATAGGAAGAACCCACTACTTGACAAAAAGGAGGACTCCCAACCTCCAGTTCCTCTAAAGAAGGAGGGTATGTGAAATATCTCTGTATTCGTAACTTGTTCGTTAGCTGGATCGCTTAGCTTAGCTTAAGTTACTTCAGACTACAAGTCTGTAACAAAAACAGCGGCGCGTGAGGTCAACATGGTTCCCCGCTGTTGTCATGTTGGAGGACACATTAGCAAAGCGTGTTGTGCGCTGACCTGGGCATTTTAGCAGCGTATATAAAACTGCCATGCAGATTTTTTTTCGGACAGACATGCTGTCTCGAAGCATGTTGTGGTGAGCGGGGTCGTGTTTTGATAGGCTCGTCAAACGTCGCGTCGAGTGGCCGACATTGTAATTTAACTGCGTAGCTTAGCCGCCTAGCACGGTTGCTAAGAGAGGTTAGCGCTCGATGGAGGCAGATGTGGATTTAACTGTTCGCTAACGACACACTTGGGTTTTGTTTTGCCTTGCAGGTAGCTTAACTGGCCAAATACCTCCAATCCAGCTGTTGTAGCGATGATATGTTTACATGTGTATGATATTAGAAGAGATGCCAGTAGCTAGCTAGCACTTATGAAGGTCTGCGTTGCCTTTTTAAATGTTTTCGCGTCGTATTTCGGCCAGTGCAGTTAGCAGGATAGCTAGCTAGGGTTAGCAGACTGGTACTGTCAGGCTAGTAGCTCGCCAGCCAATTAACTGTGTCAACAGGTCTCGTTTGGCGACAATATTTTACTTGCTTTCATTTTACTTCTGGCTGTATGTCGCTGGATTATATTGGAAGCCACATTTTAAAGTGTCAGTTTAAAGTGATGTGTGTTAGCTAGTTTTGTGTTTGTTAATGCAATATATTATGAGAGGTTGGAGAATGACGCCGAGCATCTAGTTGAGCTGATTTATCGTAATGTCGGTGAATTGGTTACGATGTCTTTGTTGATCTATTTGTACGGATGCAACTGGACACTGCAGGAAGCGTCAGTATAGGCGGCTTAAATAACGTTGTGTACACACGTAAAGCTTTGACCTGCAGTCGCTTTCTTTTAACGTCACTAACAGTGTAAACAATGTAATATTTTAGGCAGTATTCTCATAATTGGGTTATAGTGTTGATCTGTATTCAGTGTAAGCACTGTGCGTGTGTATGCATGTGTGTATGTATGTATATTGCACATATACATATTAATTATTCCTTTGTTATGTAAACCTTAAGTGGTTAATAAAATCTGGTTAGGTGTGAAAAACTAATCTGGTTGAGTTCCAGTGTCTGAATAAATGGAACTGTTTCTATGGTTCAGAATCGTCTTACCCACATTCCACAAGTAGAGAAATGCTGGTGCATCGTTACCATACTACAATGTATATCAGCTTGGTCCTCTGCTCTGTGTGATGTCATTTCCTGTGTGATGCAGGCATGAGAAGGGTGGGGCGAAAGCAGGAACAGCCTGGTCCTCCTGCCCCCCAGCACCAGGGCGCGCAGGCTGAGGGTCGCCCCAATGACAGGAGACCGGACAGGCGACCTCCTCGTGAGCGCCGTTTTGAGAAACCGCCTGAGGACAAACCTGAGGGAGGGGATGTGTCTGTTGACAGGTGAGTCAGGACAGACAGGCCCATCTCAAACCCCCCCGCATGCTGCACAGATCTGTTGGACCTTTGGGGAGAACCACAGTCCTGGACAGCTCTTCTCTGATGCTCCTCAGCACATCATTCAAAGTTCTGTCAGTTTTTTGAGAGGAGAATTAACTCAGTGCTAAACAGTTCTGGAAGAGCTGTGACCCAAATTCATTGCAGCAAGGTTGTAGACTTAAAAAAAATTTAAATTTAATTATGAAGACACTTTTCCCCTCGCATCTGCTATATGCTGATTGGGTAGCTCTGTTTGAGGCTGTTTTGTGTTTTCTTGCTAAAACCATGTTTGTGTTCTCCTCTTCCTCAGGCCCATGGGAGACCGCCCCCCGAGGGGGCGTGGTGGTGGGCGTGGCGGTCGAGGCGGGCGTGGAAGGGGCATGGGCCGTGGAGACGGCTTTGACTCGCGAGGCAAGCGTGAATTCGACAGACACAGCGGCAACGACAAATCGTGAGTGTCGGGCGAGGGTGGGGCTGGAGGTCAGCAGAGCTTTCGAGGGTCGTTGCCAGGCAGAGGCAGTTCAATCGTATTTTCTTTGTGTCCCAGCAGCAACCAGAAAGTGGAGGAGAAGCGTGGCGGTGCCGGTTCACACAACTGGGGCAACACCAAGGACGAGGCCAGGTAAGGTCCCAGAGGACTGGTGAGAGTGCAGGCTCGCAGCAGCGATAGCACCAAAGGGAAACCAGTGGAATGTTCTCGTGGTTTGGGGGGTTTGGCAGTGTTGGTGTCACAGAAGGCTGTCAGAAGTGTGTGCCCTCTGTGAACCATAACCAACCCTTGATATGTTTGTTTATTTTGTCACTGCATACACGTGATTTGACAAACATAAATAATTGTGGTTAGGTTTATGCAGGTGTTTCTGTACCCATGTCAGGTCATGGGTTCAGAGTGTTTTGTTATAGAAGACCACAAGAATTTCTTATATTAATTGTACCCCACTTCTGGATCACATGGCAAGTGAATTGTGGGTATCCTGTGTTGGTTTGCTAGCGAGCTGGAGCAGACCGCAGCACCTGAGGCTCCTGCAGAAGGGGAGGAGCATGCCCCAGCTGACTCGGAGAACAAGTGAGTGAAAGCCCCACCCACTCTGCTATAGACCAATAGAATAACAGTTTACCTGTTTGGATCAAGTTACTTGTCAGTTATGGGTCACCCATCAGTTCTATGGTTAAATCTGGCTCGAGTTGCATAGGTGTGTGTGTGTGTGTGTGTGTGTGTGTGTGTGTGTGTGTGTGCGCGCCCGTGCGTGCACGTTTTGAAGGATAAATAACTTACTAGATTACCACTTTAAAAACGTTTATAACGCTTCACCACACATCACGAAGTGCTTGTCTAAGTTCAAATGTAGCATCTTTCTTATCTTTGGATGTTACACACTGCTCTCACAAGATTGTTGAATCTCGGGGTGAAGGCTTGCACTGCCCAGGAAGGTGGTGTGAATAAACTGCTGTTATCTCCTCTGACATCTCCTCTATAGGTCCTTTGTGATCTTTGGGGTGTTTACACAGGGTTGCTTCAGTTATGCTTCTGCTCACACCTTACTCTGGGAGCAGATAAGGAATTAAACTGGTATTGCCTTCTCCAGTCTGCTGAGCGTATTTATTACAGTATGTGCCGTCGGCAATAAATGTGGGAGTTTGCATGTTATCTCTGGTCCTTGAGTTCATCACTTTACATATTAACATTAGCCTTTTCTATACCAAGTGGTTCTCCTCCAGTTTGCACTTATCTGATCCCTCATTGGAGATCTTCGTTCTGTAATGTTTTGAACTCTGAACGCTAGGAAACTGTTACATGAGACACATGATCTTGGGTGGATTGTATTCAGTCCATCCAGCACTGACGCACGTAGCCATGACATCCCTCACAGGTAATGTTCAGGTCTTATTGTTCATGCTGCATGTCCATTATTTACAAGGTCATGTGTAGAGCTTCATCTGTCCCGTACAAATCTTCATCTCATTAGATTGAGTACCACTAGTAAACCCTAGTGTTGTCATGAAACACTTTTATCTGTGGGTTTTTGCTTTTCACAGACCACTTCCTTATAAAATGTCCATTCTCTGCTGAAATCTTTCACTTGGTTAAACCCTAAATTAAGGTATCCAAAGAGTAAAACTCTAACAAAGTGTTACATTTTAATCAGTAGAAACTTTAAGAAGAATTGTGTATATTCTCAATTTACGGATTAGACTTGATGAAAGTCGTAGGCTAGTGGCAACTCTGTTTAAGGTTGGATTTAAATATGGAGAGAAAAGTAGACCGACATGGACATACGAGGTTTGGAGCACCTCTGTAAAATGCTCACAGAAGCTGTGGAGGTTGGATGTTGGAACAATGAGGAACCCAGTGGTCAAAGACTTGAGATCCAGTGGGTTTGTGGTGAAGGTTGGACGGGTAAGGTGGAACAAGACTGTTGAACTTTGAGAAGAAGCTTCTGACGTGTGTACAGTGCTTAACAGGAATGTCTGATGTGCTGCTACGACCGAGCGAAGGTGAGATGAGATCCAGGCTTCTGGAGTAAAACTGAAGGACATGTGAACTGATGGTGGCAAGGAGAGTGTTGGAGCAGTCCAGCGGGTTAGAGATGAAACCACGAATGAGTGATTGAGCAGTAGATTAAAGGAGGGGTGGGCTACATCAACAGAGCAGGAGAACCAGTTTCATCAAAGGATGTTTTTCAACCTATTGAGTCTCGTTGTTAAACAAATGAAGTTTTCATGCAGTTTAATTTCAGAAAGTCATGCTTCTAAGAGACTGAGTGGTGAGCAGTTCATTGATTTGGTCCAGAGATGGATCTGGGTGGCATCCAAGTAGCAATAAAAGTCCAGCGTGAAGTGCTGTATATGTCTGAGGGGGAGTAAATGCATGATGAACAGCAGGTGTCCCAGGACCGTGCCTTGGAGCACCCCTTAGGTCAAGCAGAAAAAGGATACCAAGTGTGCCCTCATTTACAAACCAAAGGTTTGATGACTAACCAGGGCAGTTTCTGAGCTCTGGAAAGGACTGAATCCAGATTGGAAGAGTTCAAAAATGTTGCCAGATTGACTGCTTGCGGTTGACTGGCAATGACTCCTTAAAGGATTTTGGACAGAAATCAAAGATTAGAAATGAGGTGGTAATTAAGATTAGATTTGTAATTGTAACTAAAAGTTTAGTGCATTTAACACTTATTTTAACTAATGAAGATGGGAGGAGACAAATGCACCTCCTTGTTTGAAATGTGCTCCATCATATTGTGAATTTGCCCATGGTGGGACTAATGAAGGATTCCTGTCTTCAGTTAGTCAAATCCATGCCTCTGAGGGGGGATGGGATGCTAGTGACTCTGGTCTGCTGTAGCCCAGCGTCGTGAAAGTTAACATTGTGTGCCATTTAATTTTTGGTTCTCAAGGGAGAACGAAGTAGAGGAGGTGAAGGATGAAGGCCCTAAGGAGATGACCCTGGACGAATGGAAGGCCATGCAGGACAAGGAGCGCGCGAAAGTAGAGTTCAACATTCGCAAACCCAACGAGGGAGAGGACGGCCAGTGGAAGAAGGGCTACGTGCTGCACAAGTCAAAGAGCAAAGACGCTGGGGTGAGTGGCGGGCTGAGTGGCGCAACGCGCTGCCTGGGTTACTGTACGGGTCGAGTGCATGACGTGGCCCTGCTGGGGTTACTGTACGGGGCTGAGTTCAACAACAGAGCAGCTTTTTCTGTTAGGATTTCCTCGTTTCGTGAGTTTTCAGCATGAAGTCTCCCTCCATGAGCATAATCCTGTGTAAACCACACAGTGTACCTGGTGGTGGTAAACGGACAAATGTGTCTTAAGGGTTTGGAGAGAGGAGAGCATTTTTTGTGGTCTGCAGACACTGGTTAAGAGGTGACTGAAATGTCTGTGCAATGTTGCAGTGCAAAACAAGACCACATAATTGTGCTGATCACCAATAAAGCATATCGGTGTGTGTGACGTGCAGGAGGGTTGCAGCTAAGCTGTTAATTACAGTGGTGTTGACGTTACTCTCTGTGCTGTTAATGCACTCACTCAGCAACTGCCTTCCTTAGTCTGTGTCCTACAATAATGACAGTTTTAAAAAAATGCTCTTTGCTTCAGAGGATGTGTTGGCCGGTTGCCATGTTGGACAATCTGTGTGTTCTGAAAGGCTTCACGAGGCGCATCGTTGCTGATTTCTTGTGTGGTTTTACAGAGGCCGTCTGGAGCTCTGATCGAAGCTGGAGACGCTAATGCTGAGGCACATCACAAGGTAATGCTCCCCATACATAATCCCTTCAGTACCTGATGCATACTGCCCCTCCCCTCACCACCTGTCTCTCCTAACACCCCCCACCCCACCCCAGGGTGCCACTGAAGAGGGTACAGGTGACCACCACTTCCGCAAGCCAGCCAATGACATCACCTCCCAGCTGGAGATCAACTTCGGGGACCTTGGGCGCCCGGGTCGCGGCCGGGGCGGATCGCGCGGGGGCAGAGGAGGCCGGGGAGGGGGCGGGCGTGCGGCTCGCGGCGGCGGCAGGTCCGACAAGGTCAGCAGCAAACCGCCGACACGCACCCCGGCCTGGTTTGTCGTGTATGCCTTCCGGCGTGTTCTCTGACCGTGTTGTTTTTCTCCAGGGTGGCGGAGTGTCTGTCCCTAACGTGGATGATCCCGAGGCGTTTCCTGCCTTGGCCTAAGCACCGCTCCCTGGACGCCGGTTCCCTCCAGACCCTCCTCTACGAGGCTTGCATGCTTATGGATTCTTCAACTATAGAAACCAGACGAGAAAATAAGAAAAGGAGAAAAAAAAATCTGAAAGACTCATCCATACCATATTGAGGACTGAAATTTTGCCTTTGTTCTAAAGGAAAAACACAAAATGGACTTCTCTTGTTACACTGAAGCAAATTCTTGGTAGAAGTTTTGTATTTAGAGACATGCTAGCAGGGATGTTCATAGAGGTGTTTTTGTTGTTTGTTTGTTTTTTAACTAAGCATTCTCCATAAATATTTAGTTGCTGTTTGAATGTATGCTTATTTCCAGCATATGGGTGTGAAGTGTTGTTTGAGCTTACCTTGACCTTCTGTCTGCCTCCTGTGTTTTAATACTCTGAAGATCATCTTCTGAGGGCTTTACCTAAAGGAGAACAGGAGACTTCTAGTGGTAATTTTACTGTTGATATACATGAGTAACGTATAATTTACTATTTTAAGTATTTTAATGAAAGCAGGGGTCAGGCTATTCTCCTGTGAGTGTGTGAGAGAGAGAGAGGTGGGTGGAAGTGGGGTGTTTGGCTGTAGTGAACACCTCAGTGGGCCCAGTGCCTGTCTGTGTGGGGTCCCCCCCCCCCCTTGTCCTTTTTGTTCTGTTGTCCAGGCTGTGTTTTGTCCTGTGCTGAAACAGTGATGTTTGTGTACATGCTTGCTCTCGTCCCTCTCGATTTCCCGCCCTGTGAGTTCACCCAGCCCCTCTGACGTGGCCCAGGCTTGTCCTCGTATGTCCTGTTTGTTGACCGTTTTGAAACCTCGCTAACACTTGTGTGTGAGGGAGAATGTGTGATGTGCACCATTGTCATGAACATGTTGTTCTAAACTTAGATTGTGAGTTTGAGCAAGTGGTGTTTTAAACCTGAAGTTTTATTTTGGGGATTTTCTGTAGCTAAGATTGATACATCTTGCACTTAGAGCGATAACCTATGATATTTAGCTAACAAGCACACAGCCTGCCCCTGCCTATACTCGGTTTTGCTATTGTGAACTTTTTTCTGTCTTTTTGTTTTTCATTTTTTCAAACATCATTATGATAGCATTACTGCTTGTGTTTCAGAATGTGTTCCATACAGGGTGGACCAGCAGTGAGCTCCAGGAGAAGCAGGCTAGCAGCCTCCTGTGTGTGTGTGTGTGTGTGTGTGACTGAGTGAGTGTGTGACTGAGTGTGTGAGAGAGAGATACATGACCTCCAGTGTGGATGGGTGGCTCTTTCTGAACTGGGACCGGAGAATAAAGAGGCGAACCCTAATCCAGTGGAGTGACGACTTTGTTTTTCACCCCACATGCCATTAGCTTCGAAAGAACATGCAGACAGGAAGGACTACGTCCCTCTGACAGATGCTTTTTGTGCTGAATGTTTCTGCATTCAGACATCCCTGTTCAATAAATTACCGCGAGGTGTTGAGTGATTTCTGTCTGCCCAGCGATTATTTTAATGGAATGTCTTTTTAGAACCTGGGTGTTCCTGCTCGCTTTAGCCGCACGTCCGCTTTGGTGGGCAACTAATCTGACAACACCTAGTTAAGGGAGTTACTCCTGTTTTTTTAAATCACTTATGTTGTGTTTGCTATTTAGTTTCTTTGACACGAGCTAACTACTGAAACTCGAATCAGCAGGCCACTAGCAGGCATTTGCAACGCTCGCGGTTAGTCGAAGCCGAGCACCTTCGCAGGGCTGTGCAGGGGAAGGATGCGGGATGGGGCTGAACGTGTGCGCTCTGCGAGTAATTGGCTTGAAATGGATCAGTAAGGACAATTTGAGAGGTTTCTTGTATTTTGTTTGTGTTGCGTGCAGAGCGTGATCTTTGTCGAGTACGGGAATATGACTGAGACCGTCATCCGCGCTTTAAAACCAAATGAGCCTGTATGCGCGATATTACGGTATTTCGCTGCTCAATGCAAACCAGCAGAGTGAAACGGAGACCTAAGATGTACAGACAGGCACGTTTACCAAAGTTATAAATACAAAACGTACTTGAACTAGTTTACTTGCATACTTGTATTAAACCCAATAAGTAACATAGTTCAACATCATGATAAGCACTGTGTAAATGTGTTTCCTGTCATGTTTCTCAGTAGTTTGCTTGGCATTTCTCAAAATTTTCCCATAATGCCTAAACAGTTCCACTACATTAGTACGATTTGACTATTAATAAGACAGATTACAGCCAATTCTACTGTACCAATTTTTAATAAGTCCATATCAGAGTCATAACGTCCTTATGCGAATTAACATTGTATATAGGCTGACTCTGCCTGACTTTCTCAAGATTTTCCCATAATGCCTAAACAGTTTCACTACAGCATGGCCCTTCACTATCAATAATACTGTGGGAGATGCTGCAAATGAGACCGAGATCTTTCTTCCAATAGAGATTTTCCTTATTGTAGCTACACATATATGCATCTAGGAGAAGAGACTTACAGAGGTCCAGAGCTGCAGTCTGAGCAAATGTTTTTTTCATTTCCATATCAGAGGATAACTGTGCCAGTAGCACATTAGCACTAACTAATGGACAAATGTAACATATTGGACACACTGCTTTTAATATTTACTAAATGTAGGAAAACGGTTGACCATGTTACACAAATGTAATGACAAGTTTTCCTAATGTGAGGTTTCTGCATCTCTGTTTGGAAGACATGATAGAATATATTTCTTAGGATATATTTGCTTCCCCATTGGCTGACGCTTCCTATCGCAAATTCCACTAGGGCTCCCAGCTATGAACTGCTGTAGCATCACGCATGTTTAAACAAACAATATCATGACAATAAGACAAACGCTGCAATGCTTATTGCCACAAAGAGGTAAAGGTACTGCGAAACAAAGCAAATAAACTGTACAGTTATAATGTAGTTATAATGTAGTTACACTGTAGTTTTTATGTAGTTATGCTTGGCATAACTTTGATATGGATTTATTACCAATTGGTACAGTAGAATTGGCTGTAATCTGCCTTATTAAATAGGTAAGCGCCACTACTCTCGTGCTGTAGTGGAATTGTTTAGGCATTATGGGAAATGTTTGAGAAATTGCTTTCCATGCTTTATTTACTCCCCATTAATGACATTAGTGCCTTCAACGTGACCTTTGAAATAATGTTACAGTAGAATCACTGTGAAAGCCCTATTTTTGCTGACAGTCAAGCTCTATGATAAACTACTGAGAAACATGACACAGGAAAAACATTTGCACAGTGTGTATCATGGAATTTAACTATGTTACTTATTGTGTTTCAGGCAAGGATGTAAGTAAATTAGTTAAATCAATAAACCATGTTATGTATTTATATATTTGGTAAAATTGCCTGTCTCTTACATTTTAACTCTCTTAAATATTAGCGAAATACCGTAATATCGCCCTTACAGGGTCATTCGGATTTAAAGCGCTGGTGTATAGCTTTAAATGTGAATTCGACTCATTCATCCCCTTCTCTAATGTTACAGTTTAGCAGCTTTGGTAGTCAATACCGTCTTCAAAACGCAAGGGACAGAGAACCCAAATGCACTTTAAAGTTTGCGGTAAATGTGTCTGAAGTAAATGCGGTGTAGTGTTTCTTTAAAAGGGCAGCAACAGCTGGACCTGAGCTCGTTTCCCGGGACTCTAGTTGAGGAAGTATGGCGGACACGCGAAAACGTCCATGTGTTGGGGTTTGTGAGAAAAGTACGGATTCTGTAGTAAAAGATGACAGCAGCGAGAGGGCAACATTATTTATGAAGTTATTTGCTGCAGCGTTTTACGGACTCAGCTCCTTTCTCATCGTTATTGTGAACAAAAACATTCTTACGAATCACAGGTAACGGTCAAATTGAGGAAGTATCGTTAGTTAGCTGGATGGCGTGCAGGTGTGTCGCTCCAGGCAGTAGCTACCGAGCTAATGTATCACGATCGGGCAGGCTAGATACAGTGAGAAGCACGTCTTCTTTTATTCACGTTTCGCCTTTGTCATTGGATAGTGTAAGATAATTAGATAGGGTAAGATAATTGCACAGGGTAAGATAATTGTCGACGTGCACTTTCAAATTCAAGATTCTTCGTGCTTTCGTTCTGTAATTTCTGGATAATCTGCTGCAAGTTGTATTAACGTTATTTAACAAAGTTCTCAGGGGGAAGTACTTTGTGTAAAAAAAGTACTTATATATTTTGCTTAACAGCTGTAATGGTTGTAATGCTGGTACAGAAACTGATTTTACTGTACAAATGTTTTGTCAGATTCCCGTCGACATTGTCTGTGGGGATTGGCCAAGTAAGTGGTGTTAATCACAATTCGACTTTGCTCTACTCTGAAACTGCATTAAACCACTCTGCAGCCTCCTGTGCGATAGCCTCCGTCTACCGTGTATCCAAGATGCCGTGCGCCACAGGACTTTAAGTACACAAACCAGTCGTGTCTTCGTAACAAGTCTGACGAAAACAAGGGGTGCGACGAGGTGGGATTTGGAGCTGGGGAACGCGTGCACGTGCAGTCAGACCTAGACCCCTCTGTCCCGCAGATGCACGTGACACGGTTTCCAGCGTGACACAGTGGGAACAGAGGGCGTCTCAGTGATTATTCATGATCCTACAATACTTCCTATTCATTATGGACCACAGGCATTCACCCGTTATTAGTTAACTTCGTTCTACTGCTGTTCACTGTAGAATGTAGAATCATACCACAGCTCCTGCAGTCTCAAAGTCCTCTGTGTCTTACAGATGTTGGCAACGGTGATTGTTTTGAGGGTGGCAAAAGAACTTAAAATAATCAATTTCCCTGATTTTGACACACATATCCCCC
>JAOYMR010000016.1:11437077-11462242 GCA_025802075.1 Tenebrosternarchus preto | reverse complement strand
GGCAACGGTGATTGTTTTGAGGGTGGCAAAAGAACTTAAAATAATCAATTTCCCTGATTTTGACACACATATCCCCCAAAAGGTAAAGCACACTACAATACAAGTGTAACACTACAGTACAAGTGCATCATTTTCAGGCTTTCTTATGAATATTTCCAATATAGAGGGTTTATGTTTGATTGCAGTTAATAGTAATAAGAATGATGTGGCTTTTAATTGATCTACTGCCTTTTAATTTATCTAGTGCCTTTCTCTCACTGAAGTATCAGGGCAGTATGGCTAAGATCAAGGCTCTGAGATAGAAGTACTTCAAGCTGTTTCCTGCTGGTATTTCAACTCGTAACAGCAGCTTGATGTTTACCGTAATCAGAAGCAGAGTTTAGACACGTGAAGCTGGTCACTTGTGTCTGAGACGTGACCAAACTCCCCTCGCTGTCTCTGCTCTTCAGATCTTCCCTCTTCCGCTTCTGTACGTTGGGAACCAGCTTACGGGCCTGTCTGGAACCAAACGTGTGAAGTAAGATCCATAAGGTTTCGGTGGGTTAGGCTGAACGTGGCTGTAACCATTGACTGTGTTTGTATCCGCCAACCTGCCCATGTTCACTGTAACCAGCGACTGTGTTTGCATCCGCCAGCCTGCCCATGTTCACTGTTCTCCGGAGGTTCTCCATACTCTTCACCATGCTGGCCGAGGTCCAGCTGCTCGGGTGAGCTTGCGTTCACGCATGCTGCGAAATCGCTTTGGTTTCTGCTCAGTTCTTGAAGCTCCTCCATGTTTGTGGCCTGTACAGAAAGAGTTTTACGTGGACCATAAAGGCTACGGTGTTTACCATGATCTTAGGAGCATTTATCGCAGCAAGGTGAGTAGAAAAGCAGTATAATCAGCACAGTGGTGTCCTGACTGAAGACGCACGTGTTCAGACGTGGATAAGAGCTTTCCAGCATCATAGTGCTGTCATGTTACACTCTGACAGAAAGGATTAGAACCTCCATCTCCCAGACGTCACTTCAGAGAGCAGGTTGACCTGCTGATTCATGTCTGTCTCTCAGTACAGATCTGGCGTTCGACCTACACGGCTACGTGTTCATCACGGTAAACAACCTCCTGACCGCAGCCGGCGGCGCATACATGAAACAGAAGTTGGACTCCAAGGTGTTTGACACTTCCAATCCAGAACCGCATTCGAAACTGAAACTTGATTTCTTTCTTTTTTTTTTCCACATTCATACAATCTGGGTTTGACGTGTGAGAGATTTGTCCGGTGGACTCTAACAAAGCTGGTTTTACGACCATCGCTTTCTCATTTGTTTGTGCTCATGATGTGTATCTTTTCTTTTAAGGAACTGGGGAAGTATGGACTGTTGTATTATAACGCCTTGTTCATGACGGTCCCCACCCTGGGTTTAGCGTATTATACTGGAGACGTTCCCGAAGTAAGCCTGCCTCAAGACACGCGCGTGCGCCTCCCTGCCTCAGACACGCGCGTGCGCCTCCCTGCCTCAAGACACGCGCGTGCGCCTCCCTGCCTCCTGTACACTCCTCTCCTGACGGACACTAAATATCTCTGATCCAGAAGAAGGCAGCGTTTTGCGTGAACGTACCCCTCATCACAACCTGGTGTGCGTGTTGATCTGGAGGAATGAGAGCACTTTGTTTCTGCTCCAGGCTCTGGATTACGATGGCTGGACGGATGGGTTCTTTGTTGGCCAGTTCATCCTGTCCTGTGTGATGGGGTGAGTTCCTGCATGGTTACCAACATGCTGTTCGTTATTGCTTGTATACACGCAGACATCTGACAGGTAGTATGTTTTGCGTATTTGTGCGGTTCCAAAAATGGCCACAGGATGCCAATGGGTGGTGTTTTTGTAGTATTTGTAGATCATGCAGTGGGTGGTGTTTTTGTAGTAGTTGTAGATCATGCAGTGTCTTACAGTTGGTCAAGAGGCCATTTCTTAAGGCCAATCTCTCTTCTACATCAGAAAAATTAGATTTCACAAAAATCAAACATTTGTGTGCTTATATTTGCTGACATTTTTTCATTACATTTACTAGTATAGTTTTCCATCTTCATGTTGCCGTCCAAAGAAACAGTCACAAATACGTGTGTGTGTGTGTGTGTGTGTGTGTGTGTCAGGTTTGTTCTCATGTACTCCATAGTGCTGTGTACACACTACAACTCTGCTCTAACCACCACCATCATAGGCTGCATTAAGGTCAGTTCCGGTTCACACAACCTGAACCCAGTCCTACACCATGACCTCTGCCCTTTGGCCTCATGTTGTCCAAAGGGCCTTTTAAATCCTCCATAGCCTCAGATATTGTAGATGAATTTCAGGGTTAAGATTTCATGCTTTGATCCAGCAGTCCTGACTCCAGTAGTCAGATGTGCAGTCTTTGGCTCAGAGCCCAGACACTACAGTGGGGCGTTCAACATCCTGTTCCTTTAACATGCTAATCCCCCTCTAACCTGGAGGCTACAGGATGAGGCAGTGATGTGTTGCAGAATGACCAGCATTTAATGTGACAATTCTCTTCCTCCTTCAGAACATCCTGGTGACGTACGTTGGAATGGCGTTTGGTGGCGATTACATCTTCACGTGGTTAAACTTCATTGGGTTGAATATCAGGTAGAGCATCATCACTAAGCCTGTACCCACTGCGTTTGTCATATGTGGCTCTGAAGTCCATTCTGGTATTTCTACAGCATTGCTGGGAGTCTTGTGTACTCCTACATCACGTTTGCAGAGGAACACAAAAGTAAGTCATGACATTTATGTCCTCGTACGTACAGTCGGTGCTTCACGGGGCCACTTTCATCTTCACTAATAAGATCATCAGACTGTAGAGATACAGATAGAGATCCAGACCTGAGCACATTTCAGTCGTGTTTTCCCTCGATCACACTGATGCAGTGTCCTGTTTTATTTCCCTAAATCACCAGAGAACACCTAGTGGACCTAACAGGCGTTGGGGTGCCCAGCAGACTGGGAGAGACTCTACAGTAGCTCAGGGCCTGTTTACACCTTGCATTAATATGCGTGTCATGGATGGATCATAACTGGATATACTGGATTGCTAGATTCACTTTACACCTCGCGCTAAAATGGGTTCCCTAGTTGAGATCCGATTGTGGTCTCCGGCAAAGAAAACACATGTACATCATTTCCATTTTACTTACTGTAATCATGGTTTCTCACCTGGTGCTACCAGTGTTATTTGCCGTGTAAGATGGAGAGAAACCGTCTAAAATCAGCGAATCATCTGCATCGGTGAACATTTACTTTGTCGTGCAGTGGTCAGCACTGAAATAAATCTGCACTTGCAGCCGCTGTTTGAGATTTGAATTCTGAACATGGATACGGTTTACATTCGTAACTACCTCCAAATGTGGTTTGAGTGATCTGATCGTAAGCCAGGGGTTTTACGTCTTTACACGTGACCAAATTAAGCCTGAACTTGATTCGCATCCCAAAAACGCTTTTTAACGCAAGGTGTAACCGGCTTCCCAGGATAATTTGCTGACATTTAGCTCAGACCAGTGTTTTATGCCATTGGCTAAATTCTGACATTTGAATCGTGCCATGTGATTTTTTATAATGCGAGCTAAATTCATCGTAGACAAAATTTAAAAAACGATTTGGGGTTGGAGCGCTGAAGATTCATTTCAGTACATTGTAATGATCATTTCAGTACATTGTAATGATCATTTCAGTACATTGTATTTGATGTGAATGTATGTATAAACAGTGCTTAAACATTTCAAGAACCCTGATTAAACATTGTTCTGATTGACATGTACCTGACCCACCTATTAATAATAGATCATAAATGAGATCTGTCTGTGTTGTGCTTTAACTATGACCACATACAGCATTCCCAATATATACCTGCATCTACTCATGTAATGCATGTCTTCGATTCATAGTGGAAAATTACGCTATTAAGTTTACTGCTGCACTAAAACACACCTCTGTCCAAGTCAAAACTGGAATCTAGTTGATCAGTTTCTTTGTGTCGGGAGGCTATCAAATAAATTGTACACATGGATTTGATTCAGAGGCAGTGAAATATGGGCGCATGTCTGGCACACGTCATAAAGAACCGTCTCGTTCATGAAAGAGTGTGAACAAAGACTCTCCTTTAATTTCTTTCCTTTTTTATTATTGGGGCAGGCAACTTTTCACCATATCTGTATACACAAACTTTGTTGTTGGAATAGAATTATTTTTACCACACTGCATCTTTGCTAATGCATCTGCAGTAAGCTGTAAACCCAGGATGGCCAAGCCTGTCTCTGGAGACCCCCCGACCCTGCGGAGTCCAGCTCAGGTGTGCTAGATTAGGATTAGGATTAGAACTAAACTCTGCAGGGTGGTTGCTCTCCAGAACCAGGCTTGGACACCCTTTCTGTAAACCAACAGCAGATGAACACAAAGTAACAAGATTTCTAATGAAGCATTTTGAACTCGGGACCTGGTTACTTAATTCTTTAACTGCAGGGCCTGTATGAGGCTACATTCAAAAGGAAACGTGTCAAAGGTTCAACCTGCATAAAGAAAGCAGGGGAACTCGAACCAGTTCAGAAGGCACTTCAAACCACACACACACACACACACACACACAGTAGCGCTTGTTTCAGACTCCAAGCAAAGAAAGAAAGAACGAACAATCATTTACAATATGATTATCAAAAGAATAGAACTGTACAAGTTAACAAATCTATACAAACCTTAGGTCAAAGGTCAGGCGCCTCACAGACTCCACAGAGTGGTTGTAAAGTCCACAACAGTTTTTTTTTTTTTGTCTCAAGTTGCAGACATCCCTGATGTCTGATGCTTCACACCAACAAAGCTGAGTGAGCGGAACATGACTCTCGCTGCTCCTCACTCTCTACCCCTCTGTACCCCACCAGAGCACCTCGCTGCTCCTCACTCTCTACCCCTCTGTACCCCTCCAGAGGACCTCGCTGCTCCTCACTCTACCCCTCTGTACCCCTCCAGAGGACCTCGCTGCTCCTCACACTCTACCCCTCTGTACCCCTCCAGAGGACCTCGCTGCTCCTCACACTCTACCCCTCTGTATCCCACCAGAGCACCTCGCTGCTCCTCACACTCTACCCCTCTGTATCCCACCAGAGCACCTCACTGCTCCTCACTCTCTACCCCTCTGTATCCCACCAGAGCACCTCACTGCTCCTCACACTCTACCCCTCTGTATCCCACCAGAGCACCTCACTGCTCCTCACACTCTACCCCTCTGTATCCCACCAGAGGACCTCGCTGCTCCTCACACTCTACCCCTCTCTACCCCTCCAGAACAGCTCTTCGCTCCTTCACTCTGTACCCCAACAAACCCAAGCAGTGCTCACCGTGAACACACAGTACGAAAGTGCAACTTCCTGCAGTAACGTCCACCTCACACCCCCCCCCCCCCCCCCAAAAGACCCTGACAGCAGTCGCCCACCGTCAGTGAGGTTCCATTAAAAAATATAAATATCTTGCAAGTAAAAAAAAAATATATATTGGACAAATTCCAATACAAATAGAATAGACATTTCCTGTGTAAAATGGTGAGGAGTCTTCTGAAACTGAAGCAGTAATTGGTTACTACATTAGTAGGGGTTTGGCTGTGGTCTCCCCACCACCTCCACCTGTAGATGCTTCACTTTGGTTGTCGGGGAGACTGGACAGAAGGCATGTCCCACTCCCTATACAGTCAGGGGTGCTAAAATAAACTCCCCCTCTCATTTGCTGGATTTGGTCTGGCCTTTGGTCTCTGCTCCAATGGCAGTTCAGTCTTCCTTCACTCTGGGAGAGTCCACGCCGACCTGGGCGAGGGGGTCTGAATCTGTCCTACATTTTTTAGACGGCTTCTCCACAGGTCTGTCCTGTTGCCGCTTTACGGCACCGTTTCTGTCGCCGCTGGCGACGGCTGGAGTCTCGCAGCCGTTGGAATCGTGAGGCACGTGGAGGCCGTCGGTCCTGCTGGGCTGTTGAGAGTCGGGTTTCATCTCACCGCTCGCCGTTGACCCGCAGTCTGCGCTCGCCCCACCGCTGTGAACGCTCACGCCTGCAGAACACAGAGAGAGAGAGAGAGAGAGACGCTGCTGTACAGAAGGAAATACCGCCAGCACTCACAAACTCGACTCTCAGTGGTACGTGGTCCATACAACCAGCACAGCTGCACTGTGACGGACTGGCTGCTGATCTGAATTCAGAGGGCTGATGTAAATGCGGTTTGTGCTCACCATTGTGGGCGGAGCCGTCTTCCCGCTCTGAATGGCTGGTGGTGCTGCTGGAGGTGGTGGGTGGGGGCGTGGCTGCTCGACTCGACGCTGCGCTCTCAGTCTCATCCAGTAGCCTGTCCATGTAATCCCTGTACCACACACACACACACACACACACACACAGTCAGCCTGTCCATGTAATCCCAGTACCACACACACACACAGTCGGCTCTCCTTTCACTGAGGGCCCACATCACTCAGATCAAAGGTCAGTACAGAGCCATCAAATACATAAACCAAAGTGAGTGCTAACACTCACAGGTGTAACGGACACTGACCGTTACACACTGACTGACGTTTTTTTTGTTAGGTTTTCACCAACATGTATACACACTGTATTGATATTAATGCTGGTACAGGAGAAAGGTTTTGGTGTGTGATACATAGCACAGTCACATTCCTCCCTGCGTTCACTGCTGTTCTGAGCGGATGCTGAGGTAATACTCACGTGACACCCGGGTGAAGGTTGTATTTCCTTTTGCCAAGTCGAGTTTGCTGAGCAAAGAAATCGTAGCGCTCCGACTTCTTCCACATGTAATAAAAGGCCACACACTCTCCGACAGACCGTGTTCTCACCTGGAATTTCAGCCCAAACCAAACAGCATTGCGTGGTGAGTGTACAGTGGCCCGCAGCAGCGTCAGGACTCAGGACTCTGCAGTAATGCTGGTCTTACCTTGTTGGCTTGAATGAGATGAAAATCTTTCCCATAAGCCTTAAGACCTTGTTCAAAATTTCTACATTCTTCCTCTGTCCAAACGGAGAGCTCTTCTGTGGGAAAAGCCTTTTTAATGCATCTGCTGATTTATCAATTACTACACATCATAGCCCAGCTATGTTTAGTACCAGCAGTTTTCTGCATTCCTTGACACAGCAAATCTGATTAAACACGTCTGATTAAATGCGTTGTCAACAGAGGATGACTGGGACTCCTTCATCCAGTCATGCACGTCGTCACACGGTTGGTACTGCCTAATGCAGCAATGTCCAGCTCCTGCTCTGGAGCTCTACCACCATACAGGAGTCATCTCCGACATCCCAGCCTCCGTTACTCAGACCCTGCTGCAGGGTTCATCTCCAATACCCCAGCCTCCGTTACTCAGGCCCTGCTGCAGGGGCCATCTCCAACAGCCAGCCTCCATTACTCAGGCCCTGCTGCAGGTTTTTACCTAGGCATGTGTGTCAGGTTGGAGGTGGATCTAACCTTTGCAGGATGGTAAAGCTTCAGACTGACAGTGGCACCCCAGGCTAAGAGTTTGGATGTAAATTAAGCATGCTCACTCACTCTTCAGTCATGACTAATTTTGGAAGCAGACAAAAACAAATCCTTTCTGGCAGTTGGCACAGATAAGCACACTAATGGAAATAATTATTTTGACATTAGTGGGATCCAATTTAAATGGAGAGTTTAAACAGTGCAGGGATTAACTGAATCGGATCCTCTGGTTTGAGAGACCGAACTCTACACTGCAGGGACGTGTCTGCCCAACTATTCCCAGCGTTCCAGAGAGAGACGTCAGCTTTGGATTCTGTTCAAGCGTGGCGTTGATGGTAGAGAGTGGGTCTCACCTCTGGCGGCTTTGACGTTGAATCGCAATCTTCGCAGCGCTTCGTCCGTGTCAAACTCGCACTTCACCAGCTCGTAGAGAGCCTGCAGGAGACACACAGCACTTAGGACCCCAGGCGCGGCACATGGCCGTTCGGACCCGGGTGCATTTCTGCGGGTCGGAGGTCGTTGGAGGAGCATGGCTCACAGCACCTGCTCGCTGTCTTTGATGTGGGATCCCTCAGGAATGGCGTCCACTCCTGTCTCCTCGCCAGTGCGTTTGCACGCCTCCGTTAAGAACTCCACCACGGTGTGTTCCGGAAGGAACTCTGGATTCCACAGAAGCTGGTCATCATTTTCATACACTGGGGTAAAAAAGCAACGACAATCATTACTATGAATATCGAAGGCCAATTAAATGTTAAATTACACCCAAGTCCCATAGAGCAGGACTACACAGGGACGGTGATATAAATAACATAAATAAACACGTCACTGTTCATTCGTTTGCTTTGTCTCCTGCCAATAAACATCATCATGGTGATGCATGTTAGTTTTTTTGTTTGTTTTTTTGTTAATCAAAGCCAATTTATTAGAAGGTCTTGATATTACAACATTAAAAGACATGTGACCTAGATGAGAATTCAGGGTTAGTGGCAGGATGCTGCACTCACCTCTCTCGTTCTCTCTGTATTTACAGAGCCCTACAGGTGTCTCAGCCTGGTACATGGAGCCAACCATGATCTCCTGTTGAAGAAGAAGATAACGAAGGATGACTCAGATCTCCTACAGGAAAGCAGATTTTCATTCACAAGGACGGGCGGCCCCCCCCCCCCCCCACCCCCCCCCCCCCCCACCGCAAGAAAAATTTTGAGAAAAAAGGGGGGGGGGGGGGGAAACACAAACAAAAACACCACCCCACCCAAACCTGCCCCAAAGGAGACAGTTCCTACTTTTTTCCAGTCTTCTGAGGGAATGTAGTCCTCATCTTCCTCAGACTCCTCATCTACTTCGTTATCTGCAACAAGGAGCAGGGAATCTGTTAACATCAGCACACCCCTCGCCAGGCTGGGTTACACAAAGACTGCTCAGATTGCGAGTCACCAGGCATGAAGTACCCGGCTCTTCTCTAAGCGCACTAGCACATACCACAGTCTGCTAATGTGGCCAGACGTCTGGAAAGAAATCTGAACATGCGACACGGGAGCCAGGTGTGGACTGGGGGCAAAACGGACACTACATCCACTACACCGACCGAATAAACGGACGCTACACCCACTACCGACCGAATAAATGAACGCTACACCCACTACACCGACCTTAGATCATTTCCCAGTTGTTTTCTAATACAGGATTACATAGCCTGTGTAACAAAGTGACTGTCCAGCCGGAATACCCCCCCCCCGGGACTCTTACTCTGGAAGAAGCGGCAGCTCTGTGGACGGATGAGCTCGGCGGTGCTGCAGCCTTTGGGAGCAAGAGAGCGGCCATCGCCGCTGGACTGAACCTCCAACCCCTTCGAGATCTTCACACCTTCATCCTGAACATACAACGTTTACAAGCTTTATACTCCACCAGACAGGGTCAAGCTGATCTGTATAAAATCTCTCTACATAGCTGTACATAACTAACTCTTCACTATGCATGTCGTATACATAAACAGGCAGGAACTGGCACCTTAAGCCTCTTCAGTTCTCCAGTGCTTCGGCTACTCTCGTCATTATCCAGCTCCTCTCCTTCATCCTCGTCATCTTCCTCTTCTCCATCCTCCTCCTCCTCCTCCTCTTCTTCTTCTTCCTCTTCATCTTCCTCCTCCTCCTCCTCCGGCGATTCACCAGCTCCATAGCCATAGAGACTCAGGAGGTCCTGAATGGGCATGTCTCCTTCCTGTGGGGGAAGATATTCACTGTGAATTCTCATGGCGTCCAAGGGGAGGAAGACCATGCTCTTAAGTCTCTTAAGCTTCTACTGAGCTCCCTCTGACTGTCCTGATGTGATCTTTGCTTTGGTCAGTTGAATAGCATCTCCAGAGAACAGTTCATTTGTAAGATGCTGATGATGAGCTGGGAGCATCTCCTGCTCCGAAATGCCCAGAGCTGATTAGTGGCAACTGTTTTCATGTCATCTGTTCATGCTGATCTGAGATCAATTTTATTCTTTTCATGGAACAAGTTATATCAGATTTGGGTGGAAGGAGGTGGTCCTGAATCAGTCTAAAGGGCAGTGTATGGAGGGAGGTTTTGAACATTTAAATGAGCCTGCAGCAAAGCCTCTATGTGTGTGCACTAAAGACTCTATTCAAAATATATTGTGGCAAATAAACTGTATCTATGTCAACCACAAAAAATACATATGTATCAAAATTTCTGATTTTCCTACTGTGATTTTACAGAGGTGTGTTGTGCCATAATGAAGCATTAAAAAACAAGCGTTTTTCTCACCCTGTTGAGATTTTCGATCTCATTGCTGAAGTTGGTCTCTCCCTCCAGCAGTTCCTCCTCTTCCAGCGTGCGCTCATCATCAAAGTCGTGCACGAGCATTTCTGCAGAAGGATCAAAGTCAAGGCTGTCCGAGCCGACTGAGACCCCTGCACATAAACACCTCAAAGCGTCAGCGCTACCACGTCATTACGAGGGGAGTCACAATGCCGCTTCAACTACCCGAAAAGAGTGGATATTTACCTGGGCTTGAATTCCCCAAGGAGTCCTAAACAAGACAAACACAACACTGCTAAACGCCAAAGTCAACTGCAAGATTTTCTTGTCCTCTAACTGTTCATTTAAAATGGCAATGGGTTGCACCTTGCATTGATTATTACATGTATTGTGTTGTACGACATTGTAGTATATCTGTGAGCTAAGATATCTGTACGAACTCTGTGGTGTATCCACATTTTAGTACAAGTTGCTGCGGGCTAAAATAATCTGTACGAACTCTGTGGCGTAGCCACAATTTTAAAACTGGGCCTAATTCAAAACATTCACGGGCTTTAAATTTGATTGCCTATAAAACTCCACAGTAACGAGGCAAATCATCTTTCTGTATAGCTGGGACTGGGCTGACGGGAAATACGGTTTAAATCGACCACTGCATTCTGCACCAAAAGAGAACAGTGTACATAAAACTGATTCTAAATGGTATTTACATATGTATACATGCATATCGGGTAATATTAAAAACACAAGCTCTCACAATGTGGAGCTTTACGCTTGAGGTGTTCAAAAGCGCGCCCAGATGAGGACATTAGCTAACTTCCTCCAACACTGTTCGCTAAAGTGTTTAGTTACTCTACTGGCTAGCGATACGACAACGGACGGGAGCTGGAATCGCTTTATACCGACCGTAACAACGTAAAGTGAAATTAAACTCGCATCCAACTTATGTTTTGCGTATGATAGATATTTCATTATTCAAAGTTTAGATAGACAGCTTGCTAGCGGGCTAATCTGGCCAACACTGCCCGTTAGCCATCAGGCACTGGAGTTGTTGAAGAGAGCAAGAACAACGAAACCACACAATAGAAGTCACCGTTGTTTAGTCACCGTTTTTTCCAAGGATGTTGGTTAGCTTTAGCTCAGAAACATTAGCTAGCTAGCTTTTTTGTTGGTAGCGAAAATGGTAACAGCTAGCGAGCTAATCTCGCCAGCTAGCTGGCTAATAAGTTTGCAGACATGAAATTTGAGAAAATTCAACAAGTTTTAATAACTTAAATCGATTGCATATACACAATAATTTGGAAAACGTGTCCGTTAATTTTGAAAGACGCATACAACACATGGGCTACTGATTAAAACTAAAAAGGGTACTTTTTTTGTTTGTTTTAGGGAAAATCATTAGAATTTCCTTCTTACCTCCGCCATATTTGCAAATGCTGAAGGGTCACTTTGTGGGCGGGGTCATCGGAACTTCCCGGATGTACCTGCGTCTCTCGTCCCTTCCACGGTCCGTCTAGAACTAAGGAGATACAAATCTGAGACCACAGACTGTATCTACAGACTAGGTCTGAAACGGACGTCTGAGGGCAATTAGTTGGCATCGACTATATTTAGCTATTAGCTTTCAGAGGTTTTCACTGGCCAACCGCCATAGAGCAATTATTTACTGCAGTACTTTGCTGTGTGTGAGGAAAACTGGATCAGTGGGATGTAAAATTAACTGTTAATTGTTTTTAATCCAGAAAAAGACACGTGAACGTTCACAGTAGCGAGCTGCCGGGTATGGTTGTTTTGTATTGGCTCCATCATTGCATGAAATTCTGTTTTAGTGTATTTCGTAAGACACGTGTCGCTGCATGCGTCTGCTCAGAACAATTGCTTGTACCTGGGAATTGTGTGCATTTTTACAAGCCTTTGAGTCCTATATAGCCTAATTCTTAAAGACCAGATGTGAAGCTGCACTATAAAAGACGTTACGAGTCCTCATTTTAGTGTGGATGAATATTAGTGTACGAGTTAGTGTACAAGTTAGTGGGTGATCGTAAAGACGCGCACCAGAGCAAGGAACACGAATCATCAGTAGACTTTGTTGTATGCATCTTTCAGAAGTAACGGACACATTTCCTAAAATGTTGTGTATATGCAATTATTATAACTTGTTGAATTTTTCATATGTCATGTCTGCAACTTTATTAGCCAGCCAGCTCGCTCACAGGCCCCGAAAGCAGCACATGGGGTTTCTCTCTTGGGGAACCACTGACTCCTTTCGGTAGGAGTCAGTAGGTCAGGATGTCAAGACCTTCATTCGTTAAACGTTACATTTATTCTGCTGCCCTGGAGAGAGTATCCTAATTATGACAGTCATCTGTGGCTGTGCGACAGAACACAGCAGGAAGCAGATAAATACCCAGCAGGAAGTAGATAAATACCCAGCACAAGTGCTTGTTCAGACAGGTTACAGTGTTTCAAAACAATATTTTTTATTAAGGCAGTATCTCATCATTTGACACTTGGGCTTAAAGTAGTCATAATGCCTGTACAAAGAAAGATAATATGCAAAATAGCTGTAAAAATGTATTTAAATGCATGAAAAACAGTTGCACTTAAGCTAAAGCATAAACAATTTATGAAAAAAACTAATATAGAACTGTTAAATAATAGTTAGGTCTGAATAACGCAGAGTATCCTCACTTCTGAGAAACAGGGGCCCAATGTCGGCCCCTAATATGGGTCCCTAATATGACCAACAGTCATCAACAGAATAGTCTAAATAGTATACCGCAGTAGGCTGATATCTACTGTATGCACCTCAAAGACAGAAATCCCTTTAGTAATGGGGCCAAGTTCACACTCTTTTATCCATGGAGTCCGGCTGTTAATTGCAGTGGACTATATCGTCGTTTCTTCTTCCACGGATGACCAGTGCGAGACTGTAGCTGTCCGCACCCAAATCCCTCGGTTGGACGCGAAGCTGTTGCCTGGGGGCACAGCATCTAAACAGTCCATGTCGGCGGCAGAGGGCACTTCAGTCTAACAACCCATGCCACTCAAATCGCTGATTCTGTCCATTTTTAAACCAAAGCAGATTTTACGCCTCTCACTCCTATTTGACGGCTGCCTCTTCCGAGGACGCGGCTGTTCGCTGGACTGGCGCAACTTCGTGCTTTTCACGCGAGTGTCCAAATTTAGCTCCTGCCCCGCGCGCGACCTGTTGACTCGAGGGCTGACGTCTGTTTCGTTTAGCATCAGAGTAACTGACCGATTGGTTGTTGCCGTGGTCTTCATCACCTGAAAACACACACAAGAAAAAAAGGTAAATACAGGGTGGGCAGAATATTAATATGTCGCAGATTTATTTTGCATTGTGCAACAACAGCGACTACTCAGATGAGTAAAACGATTGTTGAGTATTTTAACACTTGTATATTATCAAGGGGCGAAACAAGTAGCCTAGTCAAATAGATCACCAAGCACACAAACTTAATCTGGACTACGACACAGTTTTCAAGAAGTACTTCCAGTCCTTTTCTTCACTAAGCAGAGGAGTAAACGTGAACCTGCACTAACCTGGTCCTGGACCGTTGTCAGCGGGATAGCCCTGGGTCGGAGAGCCAGACTAACGAGCATTCCGCAGAACAGTAAGTAAGCGATATCCATCGCGAACGCTCCCGCGGCGCTAAACACCGATGATGATAAGAACCTGGTCTCACATCCTCTTGCGCATAGGCAGCGCGCGGTTTTATAATCCAGCCGTGATGTCATTAACATTTAAATGAAAGCGTCCTCACCCTCTGATACCTTGTTGCCAATTTCCTTTTTCAGTATCGCCTGATAATCATGCGACAGATTACAGGCACAGTTTACAATCAATACGACCATGTTCATAGCCAAGGCCTATACATCGTAAAACTGACGTGCCTATATTCCAGCGCGTTAGGATAGTACTCCGTTTATAGGTCTAGACCCAGTTGTGACAGCTGGGCATGTTTTCAAAATGATTACACCATGAATATTAGTATTTTGGGGCGACAAATAAATTGTTTCAGCAGCAAATAAATAGATAGGCTATTCTGATCAATTTGAATGACGTTAGGGTAAAGTACTGTTGCATGTATATACTTCTGCACCTCTAATTAAGTGAGCTAGTCGGAATTAAATACACAACAGTTCTGAACTTCACGTTTTAACTCCATAATGCGGCTTTTCCAAGTAATGCACTCCTTTTCCAGGTCATAACTCCTTAAAGGAACAAACAATGTATTCCAATACATGACATTTACCTACACAAAATATTTCTTACAGCCAAAAAACAAACAACAAAAACATTGAAAATAAAAATTTATAGCATTGTTATAGTTAATTTTTAAGAAATAACTGGCAGTTGTTCGTTTACATTTAGACACTTAAAATTATTAATTGGTAAATAAATGTATTTTGCTACATTAACCTATTGTCAAAGGCAAACTTCTCTTATGAGTCATGAATTTAGCAAACGCCTTGTCATTGCAGGAAAGAAAGATATCTATGAGAACTACAATTTAGAACACTGTCTAAGATTAATACTAGCAAAAGTCACGGGGCAAGAGCGTGACCCTGACAACCCCAATCTAACATTATTAACTCCAATTCCCAAAATGCAATAGTGAGAAAGTAAACCCGGAAGAAAAACCTTAGTGACGTAGATATTATATTTGAAAAGGTTCAGAATCGAGACGACAGAACAGGTATGCGAATTGCCATGAATATACAAGGGACGTTGTAAAGCTCTTTTCTAGGCATGGTTTGTGTGTTGAGCATTAATTCTACACAATGTGTTTCATGATAAGGTTTCAAAGTATGGCTAACAGCAGCCCAGCTAGACAGCTATCTAAAGCTAGCCTACCTCAAACAGCTAACTTAGCTAGCCAGTTCATTTTACATTGGTTTACGCAGGTATGTACTGTAGTTGGTCCTGTGCACGTTGTTTAATCTAAATCACCTGATTAAACCCAGCGGCTGATCACCGAGACCTGCGCGAGCTGTCCGAGATGTGTTACGCGCAAACATTCGGTAAACTGTTAAATGGTGCTGTGCGTGAGGCCACTGCTGGTTAGCGCAGGTATTTTATAATCATTGTCTTGTCAAGACTTGTTAAAAAATATACTGTGCAAATCCCAAATTTCAAATGAACTCGACTTAAAAAAATACTTAACCCCCCCCCCCCCAAAACTACAAATGTCTGATGTTTCGAAAGCATCCGACAACGGGCTTTTATTTGTCGGAAAACAAGTGTTTTTAAAGCAGTTGATCCGCTAGTCACTGAGTAGCGGCCACGTAATAAACCACTATGCGTACAAAGCTGTGGCCAAACGAAAGCGCAACCATGCATAACAAGATGCAGCTAACGGGAGAACTCGGGCCTTCGTGTAGTACTGAAAAATATTCGGCTAGGTAACGATGACGGAAGTGGAATAAGCAGGTACTCATCATCTATAAAGACATGAGTTAAAACTTTCACTACTTTTCAGACGACAAAAAAACAAGGATTATGGAGCATACCCATAAGGCAAAAGAAGGAAACAAACCTCGAGAGGGAAAACGTCGACAGAACCAGCCCAGAACCTCCAAAGATCCCACCACTCTGACCCAGAACGGGCCGCTCCGGCATGACTTCGCCAAACGGTCCGGGTCAGCGGAGGAGAACGTGGGCACCGCCTCCATCAGGCCCGTAACTAGACAGAGAAGGGCAGCTCCGGGAGGTTCTGAGTCGTCGTGCGACGGCTCCCCCTGTGGAGGGGTGAGGGACAGCGCTCTGCTGCCGGGGGGAGCAGACGCCCCTCAGTGCCGCAAGACGCTGCGGAGGAAGCCGGGCCTCCAGGATCACCAGCACGGGACCGACGTGTCCCGCGGTGCTCAAGACGGCAGCGCCCGTGTGTCCTCCAGGCAGGCGAGGCGGGTGCGAGGACGGCGAGAGCAGGACGGCCAATCGCGAGGGATGCAGGGCAAGGCTCCGCCCCTCTGTGACCCCACCAGTCCGAGTGGCGAAGAGGAGCAGGAGAAGAAGAAGAAGAAGAAGAAAAAGAAGGGGAGGAAGCCAAAAGCAGACGGCGAAGAGACGGTGGAGGCGTCTGGAACGACCCACGCAGCTTCTCAGAGGCCACAGCGCTCACAGGAAAAGTCTAAAGCCCAGCAGCATGGAGGTAAAGTGGCACCTGGGCTCCAGGCTGCCTTGGGAGCTGGTCAGTCTGGGATTTTAAGGGCTTCTGATTTACCCGGAGGAGCATCGTGGATATGTAGGGTCCCAGAGGGAGAGACGTCTGCCATGTACAAATGCAGTGCTTGTTTACAGTTTGCGTGTGGATGAGAGAGATCTGATTTATTTGTTTAGACAAGAGTTTGTAGTGCCATATGTTGTCATAAACATGATGAAATGGGAGTCTTGAAATTTCAATGTGGTTTAGATGTAAAATGATTTGATTCTGATTTGATTTGATTTTGAATAGATGTCGGATGATTTTCTTTTGTTGTACACTCGGACGTGCCGAGCTCCACACGGCTGGCGTCTGATGGGACCATGTAAAAGCAGGCCTAGTTTTGTCTCTCTTTCTACAGCTGGGAATATGAGCTCCTCAGGATGCGGCAGCAGAAGGAACAGGGGCGGCAGAGGGGGGCACAGGCGTGTGTTCGACGACTACATGTCTCTGCGGGAGGTGTCGGCTGGGCTGAAGAGGGGAGAGCTCATTCAGGTGATCAAAACGCTGTCCTCCTGCTCATCTTACCCACCTCAACCACCACACAGTCACCAGTCCCCTGTCAGGTGTATGTGAGAGCAGGGGAACGCTGGGAACGGAGGATCCCTAGGTTAAAGCATACATCGACAGGAGGGTCCCTAGGTGACACCGATGTGTTTTTCACATGGATGCTGCTTGTGTAACTAGGGAATTATTGTTCTTTATTCTGTTGTTTATTAGGGGCCACTGAGAATTAACCCTAAGAAGTATCATGAAGCTTTTATTCCATCTCCTGTAAGTATTCTTGCTTGGGATGTTTGAATTCAAATGTATGCTTTTAAACCAACTGCTGATCGAATCAAGAACTGATCGTCCAGTTTGAGTGCACTTCTTTGAGTTGAGTGCACTCAACGAAGCAGAAACTAAGCGCGTGTTGGTTTGCGTTTGTGGTTCGGCAGGATGGGTCGGCCGATATCTTCCTGGACGGGCTCGCGGCTCGGAACCGAGCCCTGAACGGAGACGTGGTCGTGGTGAAGCTTCTCCCTCCTGAGCACTGGAAGGTACGTGCTGTACTCAGCTGTGTCCAGCAGCCCCATGGGACCGCTCGTTAAGCACAGCCTGTCCGATCAGGCATCCCTCCCCCCTCCCCGTTCATTTTTCTCCTCTGTAATGCAGTTCTAAAAACCTTCCTTGGCATGTTTTTCTTTGCCCCTCGAACCACACTCCACAACACAGTGGGCCCCAAGTCTCCCAGCTTGTCAAAGGTTGGACGAGTTTATGCCGCTCAGGTTTCTGGGAAATCAAATGAATGTTCTCCTTTATATAATCATATCGTTTAATCACCCATGGCTAAATGTAATGCAGGAGTGAAAGGTGTTGTTCTCCTGTCACAGCATGTGGGTATATCAGAGCGATCCGTCTCACTGAGTGAAGGGAGCTTAACGAGCGAGCGCCTCGGAGGGGGGAAGGGAGCTTAACGAGCGAGCGCCTCGGAGGGTGAAGGGAGCTTAACGAGGGAGCGCCTCGGAGGGTGAAGGGAGCTTAACGAGCGAGCGCCTCGGAGGGGGGAAGGGAGCTTAACGAGCGAGCGCCTCGGAGGGGGGAAGGGAGCTTAACGAGCGAGCGCCTCGGTGGGTGGAGGGAGCTTAACGAGCGAGCGTTAGGGCTAGGGCTAGTTGCCTGGTTGTTACAAGTGAGATGTGGTCAGTGGAATTTCAAGATTAACCTTTAATTTGTCCCCTAGACAAATGTTAAAGCAGTAAAGTGGATTAAACAGACGGCTAGCAGGAATGCCTACACTACACTAGCCCAGTGTGGTAATGCTTCTGGAAGCCTAGAACGATGTTTCAGCTGGTGCATCAAGACTCAAATGCTGTAGTTTAAATAACATTTTGTATTTCGCATCGTCATGATAAAAACCGCCAGGCATTTCACATGTAACCTGTTCATTTTAAGTTTGCAAGTTCATATGTGCACATTCATGAGAGAGGGAGGGGGAGAGAGAGGGAGAGAGAGAACTTGCTGCAAGGCACATTGTGAGTGAAACGTTTAGTAAATAAAGAGCAGGTTGGAAGGTAATTAAGAGGCCTTATTCTACCTAAGAGGCAAACACACACACACACACAATCATCTAAGATCAGTTTACTTTTGTGGGGGGGGGGAATCTTATAACTTTGAATATTGAATATATTTTTGTGTGTTATTTTTATTGTTATTTGGACAGTCATGTGATTCTATCATGGTGAGTTTTTACACACTTCTTGAGGTCAAAGTTGGAATATACGTTAGTAGGAATGGGGATTGGTACAGGTGGAGGGAATGAGGATGGGGATTGGTACAGGTGGAGAGGATGGGGATTGGTACAGGTGGAGAGGATGGGGATTGATACAGGTGGAGAGGATGGGGATGGGGATTGGTTGAATGTTGCAGGGTAATGGAGAACATGACACTCTTAAATAATGAAAAAAGCTGTTCATGCAGAGATTGATGGGTTCTTTAGAAGTTGGAACTGGTCTTCTGCTACTGATGCTTTAGTCATGTGACTAAAGTTAATGGGCTGTTATCTTGCCGCTCTGCTTTTCCCAATGAGAACTGGACTCTGATTGGTTAAAGTGCTATGATCCACTCTACCCTGTCTGAGCCAGGACTTGCAAGACCGCCATGGGTTTGAGCAGAGCTGAACTCTGTGTGCCTCTGGTGCAGGTGGAGAACAGGGAGGAGAGTGAGCTGACTCCCCCAGGAAATGGCTCTCCTGGCCAGGGGAGGCCGAGGGCCTCGTTGAGTCCTGACGTTATCGTGGAGGCCCAGTACAGTGACGACGACGAAGTGGTCGTCAAAATGGAGGCTGTGAGTCTCCAGGACAAAGGTACCAAAATGTTCTCCTTCCAGGCTTTAGAGGAGGCACCAGACCTTGTCCTCCTGGACTAAAGATGGTGCTGTGCTCTCTTCTAGAAACTTTGCTGCCTTGCTGTTTTTAAAAGTTTAATTTGGAGCAGAAGGTTTATATAGAGCCTCCTTACAATGTTCAAAGTGCAGTAGGTCTCTCCACGACGTCTCTACACCTTGCTGAGTCACCTGGGCAAAGGTTCCACAAACCTTCCCTTCAGTCCAAACCGTATCTGCAGTGGTGTAAAGGTCAGCCGTGTGCCTGGCCAGACGTCGTGGGGCGGGTCCATGACCGGCGCTGGGACTCTGGGCTCGGTGTTGGCACATGGGACCTGAACATAAACAAAGTTGATGTCAGTTTGAGTCACTCATTGATGACTGAACAGCCAAAGGTTGGGAGGGTTATTTTTCTTCAGCTGTTTGTAAAGCCCAAATGTATTTGTTCGTACCTGCCCACAAATATGTAATATGAAATCATGAATACCCCTAATGCACAACACTGAATGAGATTCCAGATTGACTGTCCTGATTGGAGGCATGTGGGAACTGAGGTTAGCGGCTGCTGAAAGAAGTAATTGTGTTGACAGAATGAATGCTCTATTCTTTCTCTGAAACAGGGCTTCTTAATGAATCATTGTGGCCTCAGATGACCTCATTCTTTTGCACAGAGTTTGTTTACTATTCACATCAAAGGATGTACACAACGTAGAATTTCTTTGCATTTGATTTTTCAGCAGATGTCACATGATTTAAAAGTATTTCTGTGATTTGTCATTGGTTGAAATGATCTGGTCTATACAGAGTGACAGTTTACACAAATGTCCTTTTTGATTAATCAGATCTGATTTGACATATTTTCAATTTTGTATTACCGGTGTTTTAAAGAGAATTTGAATCATAAAGGTAGTCATTGATGACTGCACTAAAGCCCAGTACTCTGCTTGAGTTTCCCAAGAGCACCAGTATGTAATGTGGGGAACACATTCTGATATCAGGGAGAAAAACATCTGCTGTTATCCTGAAACATGACCATTGTGTTTATCAAAGTAAACCTAAACACACACAGCAACACACACCTTTTGCAGGCTGGTCTGAAGATGGGGGAGGTCATGGGGACCAGAGGGAAGGTCACATCCAGTCAGCTTTGCTGCAGTGTGCAGGTGCATGACCTTCTGGTTTCATAGCTGCTGTTCGGGGCCTCTGTGAGCTCGGTGGACGTGGTGTACCAGCCTGCAGGGCCTCTGTGAGCTCGGTGGACGTGGTGTACCAGCCTGCAGGGCCTCTGTGAGCTCGGTGGACGTGGAGTACCAGCCTGCAGGGCCTCTGTGAGCTCAGTTTTTCAGTATTTCTCCTTTCATGTTCAACAGCTCCCCTTCTGCCTTTTCTTACAGTTCCTGCTATCCCAGAAAACGCAGAGCACATGAATAACGGGAGCACCTCAGGTTCAGCCTCTGAGAAGGTGGTTCAACGGACCGGAAAGGTGGAGCTTTTATTTGAAAAGATTTGTTCTGTATTGACTTGGTCTTTGTCCTTTAGGTGACAAGCAATTACTAATGGATTTTAAACCAATTTCAAGCCAAGAGTATTTGATCAATTTTTGTCTCTTATGAAAGACGTGGTTTTCAGTAAGTCTATTGTGTCCAAATGATTTTAAAAAGGCTTCATTTTCAAAAATTAATTAAGCATGATTTAGTAGAACTTAGTTAACAAAAGGGGATAAAAACGCCTTAGTTAATATCAGTTCAAGAACAATGTCTCAAACACGAATTTGTACATTGTTTAGGTTGTCCGGTGTTCATAACTATGAAATGTTTGTGTTACAGGTGGTGTACATTACTGAACTGAAACACTCAAGAGCAGCTTCAGGCTTCATTAAGCTCCTCCCAGACAAAACCTTCGCCATGTTCTCGCCCGTCGACCACCGGGTGCCGAGGGTCAACGTGCCACTGACCGACTGCCCCGCGGACTTCCCCTCCCGGCCGGGTGACTACGCCAACACCCTCTTCATCTGCCGGATAACCCACTGGCCAGCTGACAGCACCTTTGCAGAAGGGTAAATAATCTCCAAAAAAACAAACAAAACACAGCAAAACTTTTCTTTGGTTTTGTCTTGGTTTCTTCTCGCACTGCGTCACGGTCCTGCTTGTGCTCTGTCTGACTGTAGGCGCCTGGCTAAGACGCTGGGCCAAGCAGGTGAAATCGAGCCAGAAACGGAAGGGATCCTGGATGAGTACGATGTTGACTGCTCCGAGTTTCCAGCTGAAGCTCTGGCTTGCCTCCCCCAGCACCTTCCCTGGACCATCCCAGCCGAGGAACTGGCCAGGAGGAGGGATCTGCGGTCAGGGCTGTTCTGAGAGCAGCCTAGCAAGCTTTTGGATCTTTACACTTTAAATTTGTTGTGTTGACGTCCAACTTTGTTGATGTTGCAGGCAGGAATGTGTGTTTACCATTGACCCATCTACCGCTCGGGATCTGGACGACGCTTTGTCCTGTAGGCAGCTCCCAGATGGTAAATGTCCTAAACGGCTTTCCGTCGTCATTATGAGAACCAAGACATACATTTCCTGCCATACTGACACTCTGCGTCTGTAACGTAGGGAATTTTGAAGTGGGCGTTCACATCGCCGATGTCAGCTACTTCGTGGAGGAGGGAAACGCTTTGGACTTGGTGGCCAGCAGGCGAGCCACGAGCGTGTATCTGGTCCAGAAGGTACTTCAGCCGCAGCGCGTGTCTGAACCTGCGGTAGTGCGAGCACCGCTTCTCCTGAACTCACACGGTAGCTTTATGGAGTCAGTGTAGCAGATTATGACTGTAGAAGACTGGAAGGCAGAGCTGATGGGTTCAACCACTGCTTGGGCTCCTGGCCCACTGCCGTGATTGACGAGGCGGTTCTTTGCCTAAGAAAAAACTTCCATTACTGAAAAGAGTCCAAAGATGATCTGAATGGTCAGATCTGAAGGGTTCGCTGGACGCAGTGACGACAGTGGCACCTATAGCTAAGCTGGATGATGATGTGAAGCTTTAGTTTGCTTCCCAAGTCGTATTTCAAACTAAACACTGTTCGACTGAAAGAGTAACATTCACCCCAGCTTGTACTAGTCGTCGACTTTACGTTTTAGCGTGAGGAAGGTTTTGCCTCTGCGTGTTCGGAGGAGCAGGAGTCGCTCCTGCCAGACACGGGGCATGTAAGTGCCTGTTCTCCTAAACCTCCTTCTGTTGTTTCTGTCTCATCCGAGTTCCCTCGTAAATCTCCTCCTTCACCATTTGGTGCAGAGCAACTGAACATGGCCTCACTAAAGCCTCCCAGCACGTTTTGAACTGCAGTTTATGTACAAAATAAAACCACTCATCATTGATTTAGTAGTCATTAGCTTGGTAAAGTTCAAATCTGATCCAAAGAAGTGTCTGACAAGATAAGAGTCCAACGATTTGTCTCCCGCACTCATTTAATCATTCTATGGATTTAAATAACACAGTATTATTATTTATCTTTCATCTACATTACATTTTGTTCAGATGTACGACTCTTAATTTAATTTAATAGCTCATTTATGTGTAATACTGTCCGAAATACTTTTATACATAATTTGAGAATAAAATCGGTTCAAAGAGGCAGCGTCTGCCGACGGAGACGTTCATCGGAAAAGAGCGTTACAGCCTGTCTGGAAGTGCAGTACAGCGTATCTGGAAGTGTTTGAATCACTCTGGAAACATTAAAAGCAAAAGTCTCAGAGGTTCGGTTAAGTTCAGTTAAGTTCAGTTTGAAGTTCATACAATGATCTTCATTGTTTCATTTGCCCTGAAAGCTGTAATGATACTTCATCGTAACTGAGAGCGTAACTTCAGCGTAACTGAGAGCGTAACTTTCTCATTTGCACGTCTTTGGAGGTTTTTGTTTTTTATTGCAGATATACTCGTGTGTGTGTGTGTGTGTGTGTGTGTGTGTGTGTGTGTGTGTGTGTGTGTGTGTGTGTGTGTGTGTGTGTGTGTGTGTACCTCTTGCTGTAGGTAGTTCCCATGCTTCCTCGTCTGTTGTGTGAGGAGCTGTGTAGTCTCAACCCTCAGACTGATCGTCTCACTTTCTCTGTCATCTGGACACTGTCCCCCAAAGGAAAGGTGCTGATCACTGCCCCTCACACACTCAAACAGGCTGGTACTAACGAAGTTCTAAAGATAACTGTGTGTGTGTGTGTGTGTGTGTGTGTGTGTGGTGTGCTGTGCACATGCTCAGATCCTGAGTGAGTGGTTCGGACGCTCAGTGATCTGCTCCTGTGTGAAGTTGAGTTACGATCATGCTCAAAGCATGATCGACTCTCCAGAGAAGCGCTTCAGCTCTGAAGAACTCCCGTCCTGTGCCCCCGATCACTCCATCCAGAGCATCCAACAGGCCGTCCTCCACCTGCACGCCATTGCCAAACATCTGCGCGCTCAGCGCTTCGAGGGCGGAGCTCTCCGACTCGACCAGGTAACCTCAGGCCCCCTTCCTTTACCCAGCATTCTCTGTTCCTAGCTGGCCGCTAATTAGCAACTGTCTAACGGGTTAAAGGACAGAAGTGTGTCGGGAGTATCACAGCCTGTGTGGAGCGGCTGCTTCACAGCAGGGATCACAGTGGTTCTCGCTGAGAGATTCTTCCTGTTGTGGGGTCTTTCTGCTCCCCTTAAGCAAAAGAGGAATTTTGACATTTTCATTTTGAAAGTCTGAGCCGAGACCATGAAGCTGCGCAGAAATCGGACGGTTCTGGGGCGTCGGACCGGTTCCTGTGTGAACCTCAGACCTCAGACATGGAGGCCGTTGATCTGTGGCAGTGTAAAGTTCTCCCAAACGTGCACTTTTTCCAGCAAGTCTTCTGAAGTTCTGGCTCAGCAGTGTTCCTCAAGTGCCTGGTCACTAAATACTTGGGCATTACAAACATCCTTCACCACCTGGAAATGGTGTCTACATGTAAACCAATTATCTCGTTCTCTCTGCACTGTGTGTGTGGTGTGTGTGTGTGTGTGTGTGTGTGTGTGTGTGTGTGTGTGTGTGTGTGTGTGTGTGTGTGTGTGTGAGAACAGGCGCCTGCTTTGATAGCTGTGATGGATCTGTGTGTCTGGGCATCGTCTCTGTTTGGCAGGCTAAATAAAGATCAGTAATGCTTTCATTAACGTGCGTGTTAGCAGACGTGCGTTTCTGCTCAACATTGTGATTTTCCCTGATGAGACCGCCTGCCCTGTTGCCTAGCGACGGCCCAGCCGTGTTCCGCTTCATCATGCTCCTGTTCCGTTTGCCGCTTGTGAGCCTGGTCGCTTCAGCACGCTTCAGCACGCTCAGCGAGACGCTTGCAGCTACACACAGATGCTTACACAAGCTGCCGAGCTGTTCTGAATGATGGATGGGTGTACAGACACTGGTGGTCTGCAGCACGACCTCAGCACCCGCTGCTTTAATAATGATTTATCTTTTTTTAATTTTTTTTTTTTCTTCATCTTTCAGATGAAGCTGGCGTTTTGCCTGGATGCAGACTCGGGCATGCCTCAGGGCTGTTACCTCTACCAGTACAGAGACAGCAACAAGTGTGTGGTAACCTGTGGGCCAGGAGTCTCACTGCAGAGCACACTCGTTCACTACACACTAGTTACACGTTTAGGGTTTAAGCTCAGAGACGTGAGGTCCTGGGTGAGTCTCACTATAGAGCACACTCGTTCACTACACACTAGTTACACGTTTAGGGTTTAAGCTCAGAGATGTGAGGTCCTGGGTGAGTCTCACTATAGAGCACACTCGTTCACTACACACTAGTTACACGTTTAGGGTTTAAGCTCA
>JAOYMR010000016.1:11396471-11416252 GCA_025802075.1 Tenebrosternarchus preto | reverse complement strand
CCCCCCCCCCCCCCCCCCCCCCCCCCCCCCCCCCCCCCCCCCCCCCCCCCCCCCCCCCCCCCCCCCCCCCCCAGTATATAGAAGCGTCTAATGCCAAGACAGGATATAATTATAAGTAGAGACTTTCACATGTACTTAGACTGAAGGACAATTGGGAAAAGCCTTCATTAGATGTCTCTCGTTCCAATTTACTTGAATACAGCACTTGTAATGTATACAGGGACTTTCTTCAATAATACATGGACATATGCACCTGCATGCTAATGCAAACAACTGTCACAAGAAACAAATGGCAGGTGAACCTTACTGAATCACTGTTTTTAAGGAGATTGGAGTAATGTTTACTTGGCAACTTCGCATGTCCTTCCTAATCCATTTTCCATAGAGTCCAAGGAAAATTGTAATTAAATTGGTTATTTGAGCACTCATACCGTACATGTATCGCCTCTGGTTAGCTGCCAAGCTAATTAAGTTTGAAGTTAGGTTGCAGCTCAGCAACTTTTGTTTTGGACAGCCAATATCGTGCTGACCTGTGGTCAGCGTGGATAGGTATGGCTGTTTTATAAATTAACAATGAAGGGCCTAAGACGACCCGTGCCATGACTTCATGATCTGTTCTTGTTCTTTGATGTTTTGTACATGTATTGATACATTGAATTGTAATAGAACACTTTTTTTTTTTTTTTTTGCTAATATCCTGATTCTGTGTGGACATATTTTCTTTTTGGAGATTAATCTCTTAAAGGAGTTTTGTCCTCATCCATTATACCAGAAGATTGTTTATGTGCTGGAATGAATTATGATGATATGACTGATGAATGAATGAATCATTTATGGCTGGTGATGCTTGTAATCATCACTTTATTTTCTCACCTTTTAAGCAGATCATCTCGGGTCTACATTATGGAGAATAATCATTTCAGTATATTTTGGTAAACCTTTAAACTGTAGCATCCCTTTCTGAAATTGAAATTCTTTGTTGCATATTGCAGTTGACCTGTCAAAAGCATTTGAGAGTCAGCCATCACCTTAACATGGACTGTTCTCTGTTCGCTTTGATTTTATGTGGTAATTATACTGCTAATATTTTTTTAGTTATGTATCATTTTTTTATTTTAATTCCAAAATCTCAATGCTCTACAAGATTGTATATTAACCTGTATATACATTATTATGGACATATACATTATCTATCTGTCTGTCTGTCTGTGTGTCTGTCTGTCTGTCTATATCATGTTTGTCTATTTGTCTGTCCATCTATCCATGTATCTAATGTCATTCTCTGTGATTATAGCATCTATTTGTGTGTGTGGGTGTGTAGCTGTCATTCCTAGTGATTATAGCATTTATATCTTACCAGTGGATTTGCAGTGCTGTATATGTGTGTTGTGGGTGTGCATGTGTGTGTGGATACAGAGCAGGCAGGTGACAGTGCAGTGATGACAGGTGTGTGGTCAGCTGAGGCAGGTGTGTGTTAGACGTTCTTACAGGCTGGGATCTTTGCCTTTGGTGTACAGACACAGATATGGTTAAGTGGACTCCTTCAAAGTCCAATTCTGGCTTTGAAGACTTACCACATTGCTTGGGTCACAACAAGCTAGCACATTCACATTTGTTTTTTTCCCATGTTATATAATACACCTGGCAAAGTAGTATATAATATGAATTTTTTTAGCATGGAGCTAGTGTAGTAACTTTGAAATCTGTGGTAGCAGATATGTGTGAACAGCAAGCTGGTCTAGTCTGTACAGAACCAGAACCTGTAATGTGGTTGAAAAAACACAGCTGTCACCGACACAGTCTGCGGTAAATATTCCGAAGAACAATTAATCTGTAGATTGACAATGTCAAGAAAACTCTCAGAAAGTAATGGTAAATCTATCAGTAATCCTTAATTATGTGTTATCACCCCCGCAGTTCTGGCCCAGAGAAAATTAGAAATGCTGACAAACGTAACGACAGCGTTCTAAATCTGGAATAGCTTCTGGCTTGACTTTGCATGATCCTTGATTGTGGTACATGGCAAACAGTAATTAGAAGAGAGGAGCACATCCCCTGAACGGGAGCACATCTGTCCTCAGCAGTGATATGAGCACAGCGTGTACACGAATTATAATGTTTATACCTACAACCATCTCCCTTAAGGAGTGTGAATTCATGGCTACTTTTTTGATGTCTCCACGCGTCTTTCAGTTTGATGGTGTTGCAGGCTTCCACTGGTTTGGAACCACAATGCAGCTTTTTTACATTCTTCCTCATTCAAATGATCTCCAGGTGCACTGTGGTGTTTTTGCTCTGTCTTTAATTGTCATCATTTGTAGTAACATTTATTATTAGCTTTCCTGTTTTTTTTCTGAAGTATTACATGTGATGTTGTGACACATTGAGTTTGTTTAATACTGATTGCGCTTTTTTTTAAAAAAGGGAAAAAAGTTTATTTATTTATTTTATTAATTTAAATAATAAAATAAAGGGGGGGGGGCGTGCAGTACAGGCTTGTGTGTGGGAGCCTGCAGGTGGCGCTCTTGCTCCTGAACTTTACAGGTTGTGAACACACTAAGAGGACAGCAAGACTGTGGAGGAGGGATGCTTGGAACAGATCCTGGTAACACCACACTTGCATTTGTGTCTGTGCTTTTGTGTTTGCTTCGTTCCTGCAGTCCATGCATCAATGACTCAGGGACTGCAAAAGCCAGTCAGGGACCTTAAGGATGTCTGTCGTGAACATTTGATTTCTCTATGCTGTACCTGTTTCTGACACATCTTTATGAACCTCGAACTGTGCTGTGTTGAGCTCAGCGAAGCGTCCGGTTACTTTAGGGAAACACAGCAAAGCCTGAATCCTCTCTGCCATTACAGGACTGAACATGAGAGTTTAGTCTCAGAATGCATACCACAGTTTATCAAACACACCCTCTGCTAACTCCATTTAGGAAACCACAGAAAGCGCAGAAACACGCATTTAGACAATTACGCTTAAGCGTGTGGCTTTTGGTCTTACACGCAAATGACACGCCGCTTATCCCCCCGAAACCCCCCTCCCCTCCACAAAGGTATGTAATTTAAAGATATGTCAGTCCCAACTGTTCCGTTGCTGTTCCGTTTGCTGCATACAGGAGGTGTTGTTTGTGGTGTGTGTGTGTGTGTGTGTGTGGGAGTGGGGGGTGGGGGGGTTGAATTGTAGTGAATTCTAAAAGGGTCATCACCGCTGGAGGGTCATCACCGCTGGAGGGTCATCATCGTTGGAGGGTCATCACCGCTGGAGGGTCATCATCGTTGGAGGGTCATCACTGCTGGAGGGTCATCATCGCTGGAGGCCTGCCATGGCTCGCTGGAAATCTGAAAGTCATAGCAAGCCTTTGTTGTTTGGTAATGGAGAGAAACCTCCGTTATGCTGTCCCACACACACACACACACACACACACACACACACACACACACACACACACACACACGTGCAAGGTCTCATTGCTGGGGTGCTGTCACTTTGTCCTAATCCAGTTTTCCACCCAGCTGCGAGGGGAAATTCACCTTTTGGGCTTTTGGCACATTTGAATGCAAACAAGGCCCGAAAGGGGGCGGCTGTGGGGCCGCTCGGTGCATGCTGTGAATGGGAGCCCTTTAGACACGGAGAAAAATGTGACAGTCAGCTCTGTCACTGCTAGAAGGTCTGAGCAGCTGAAAAAGAGCAGCTCCTTTGAGCTGGAAGCTGGGCATTTCAGGGGTCTGACCCAACACACACACACACACACACACACCGTTACGTGCTAATGCCTGTGAGCTGTGGCCTGCTCTTGCCATGTCTAATTCTCATTGTCTAAAACTCAGTGTTGCATTGTCTGTAAGCAGATTAACTCAAATGCAGCAAAACTGCGCACTGGGATGCTGTTCATATAGACCGGGTTTATGTGCTTTGGGGGACTGTGGTTTCATTAAGGGGCTCACATACTGGGGACTGTGGTTTCATTAAGGGGCTCACATACTGGGGACTGTGGTTTCATTAAGGGGCTCACATACTGATAAACTCTTCAGCTCAAATGTCAATAACCTGGCACAGCCGATGTTGCAAATCAAGTAATTTATTCTCACGTAAAGCAGGTATTAGGTCATCGTGTACACCAGTTCCATTGGCTTGTATGTCATCTTTACAATGAGGAGTAGGGGTAAGATAGTTACCAAGGAAAGCATTACATGTCCTGGAACTATGCTTGTTCGCCTGCCAGAACCGGATCTGCTGAGTGATGATGTCATTAGTTCATTTGGATCTAATTGGGCTGCAGATGCTGAAGGTTCATGGATCAAGTTGGGATATCGTCAGTCAAACAAACCATAGGTACGTTGGTCTTGAGATGGAACACACACTTGCATACATATTATACATCCTTAAATATCACCTAATGAAACCTCAGACTTCTACAACAAATCTTTATTATTCTAAACAAAATGTATTATTCTAAAGTATTGCATGCTGTGCTGTTGTTTATACTGTTAGTTTACATAAGTCACATTATAATTGATGTCTATAATGAATAAATGAATAAATAATTTGACAAAGGTGGAATTGGACATTTGTTTGCCCTTAAAAAGGGTGATGGTGCGGGACAAACTGAAAGGTCTGAGCTGGTCCATGTGTTGGAATCACATATAATTCAGAAGTACCTTCTATGGATTTTGAACAGTAAGTCATAAGACTTACAGATTTTTAATCTGTAAGTCTTGGAAAAAAACAGTAAAGAAAACATTCAGAACATAATTAATCAAAACAAAGATGATGTTAGTATTTTCTGAATTCCACGTTATATTTTGGTACAATCCTAAAGCTACCAAAACATTAGGAAGTTTGTGTGATTGATGACTTTAATAAGACTGTAAGGACACAACACAAAGACACGTAACCAAAAACAGTTTGTGTCTCCATGTTTCTTGGATGTAAATAATGCTTTGTTTGGTTTCATGTGCAGACTAGCTCAAGCACACTGTATCAGAGCAGAGAGAGAGAAAGAGAGGGGAGAGATTTTTATAACAGCTATTATTATTGTTGTTGTTGTTGTTGTTGTTGTTTATACTACTATAGGTACCTTTGTTGAATGCTTTCAGTCACAAAGACTTCACTTTAAAGCCTTCTTTCCTATACTTTGTTATTATAGAACAGGATACAGTCAAGCCAATAAAATTATCTTCAACTTAGAGAAGCAGAGAGAACTTACAATTATATTTCTGTTAGATTTATCAATAAACAGTCACAAGTGAGTAAAATCACAAAAGTGAGTAAACATAATCTATCTATCACTTGCTTTTTCTTTTATGTCTTTATCTTCCTTGTAAAGTGTCCTTGTGTGTCCTGAAAGGTGCTTATAAATTAAATTCTATTATTATTATTATTATTATTATTATTATTATTATTATTATTATTATTATTATAATAAAAGAACATTGTTTATGTGTATATCCAGGATAACTATGTAAATACTATTTTATAAAAGAACATTGTTTATGTAGGTATCCAGCAGGTCCATTAAATATTGTTAGAAGTGATTACTTGTATTCTCAGTATTTAGAACAGTAGCAGTGACTTTTCCACTTTTCTTTTTTAAGTGTAACATTGATTGAGGTTCATATAAATGCTTTTGTTTATTTTGCAGAAGATCAAATGTATCAGGACATCTTCAAGGATTTCTCACAGATGGCATCCAACAACCCTGACAGACTCAAGCGCTTTTAGGCTGGGATGTGGGTGAGAGTAGGTGCTGGATCGGCCCATGGTGTGTGTGTGTGTGTGTGTGTGTGTGTGTGTAATGTGCTTTCTGCAGCTTGCTAGTACATCACTGTCATACTCAGCTCCTGGCCTATGCACTGATCTTCTCCTCACAAGGAGCCGTGATGCTGGAATAATACTGCTACGGAAACTGCTGCTATGGAAACTCCTCAGCATTCACACACAGGCACACGTCCATAGCAACAGCAGCAGCTTTGGAGAGGCTGCGGGGATGTACACAACCTCTTCCCTCTCAGGGTCAAATAATACGTACTGCAATACGTTGTCGTTAGTTATCATTTATATGTTCATATGACAGTGTATGTGTGAGATGGATGGTTTATTCCAGTGTCTGTGTGCCCTATTTCTTTAACAATTTTTACTAGTTTAAAGTTATTGTTTATGGTTAGTCCACTCTGCACTTCCATAAACACGTTTGTCTCTTGTGTGAAAGCCAATTTCTTGGTTTTAATATAACATACACAGTCTGTATTTTAATTATTAAATAATAAAAATTACTTGTTTGGCTCAAGTATGTTTTCTTTGTAAAACTGACTGCGCCATTGTGTTCACTATAAAAAATAGAAAGCTTTCTATTTAAACATTTTTTTTAACATGTTAAGTACCACGTGGAAGAAATAGGCGTCGCTGCAGGTTTTAGTTGCGCTGGATGTAGCTGTGGTTTTTGACCTGATTGGCATACCGTAGTTTTCTGACGACGGGGACATCATGGCAGGCAGAGGAGGCAAACAGAGTCGGTCTGGCGGAGGAAACAGAAAAGGAGCGGCAGAGCAGGATGGAGAGGAGCAGCCGCTCCAGGCTGTCCTGGTCGCAGACAGCTTCAACAGGAGATTCTTTCCAATAACGAAGGACCAGCCACGGGTAAAATAAATCGTTCACTGCACGCGCGTTTTGCCTGTAGGACAGCGAGCTTAGCTAACGCGCTCTCAGATCATTCCAAAAGTTTACAGCAGCTACCTAAAACTAAACGGTTTCTGCTATTCAGAGAGCCGACACGGTAGATTTAGACTTTGTCAGCAAAATTTGCAACAGATACGGTGTGGGTTTTATAACGGCGATCGTTTCGCGTCTGTTACTACAGTAGCGTGTGCTGCGCTGTCGGTTAAGTCGGTGTGTCTCGCGCTTGTGTGCTTTCCCCGTCAGGCGCTTCTACCGCTGGCCAATGTCTGCATGATCGACTACACCTTAGAGTTCCTGACGTCCGCTGGGGTGCAAGAGACGTTCGTCTTCTGTTGCTGGATGTCCAACAAAATAAAAGACCATTTACTGTAAGGCACCGTGTTTGTTACAGAACAGCTTGTTTTTGTCGCTGTAGTTTGAGTTGGACGAATGCTTGACTACACAGGTTCAGTGCTGCTGTGGTGTTATATTTCGCAGAAAGTCCAAATGGTGCCGCCCCACCTCTCCAAACACGGTGCACATCATCACCTCTGACCTTTACCGTTCCCTTGGAGATGTTCTGAGGGACGTGGACACTAAATCCTTGGTTCGTTCGGATTTCGTCCTGGTCTACGGCGACGTGGTGTCTAACATTGACCTTTCTCAGCCGCTACAGGAGCACAAGTGAGTCTGGGTCTTAGCCTTTCTTTGATGAGTTATGAGCGAACGTTTTGTCTTTAATCGTATCCTCTAGTACCTCGCGCAAATTAGCACGTTGATGCGTGATGCGATTGATTTCCCGTGTCATGTGCACTGCCTCCGCAGACTGCGGCGCAAGCAGGAGAAGAACGTGTCGGTAATGACGATGATCTTCAGAGAGTCTTCACCCGGGCACAGTACGCGCTGTGAAGAGGATGACATCGTCGTTGCCGTTGACAGCAAGAGCAAACGTGTGCTTCACTATGAGAGAACACAGGGCCTGAAGAAGCTCGAGTTCCCCATGGTACTACACACTAACTGAACAACACCCGTCTAATGAACAAACTGATCTGCATCTCCATAACAAACTACACAGTGTACTTTTATCTACAGGACTTTAATTCCATACAGAACTACACAGTTTACTTGTATATACACCACCATAACTCCATACTAAACTTGATGTACACCACCTTCTGTCCTTGGTGAATTCCATAGTCTGTCAGAGTTTAGGAGAGGAAAGTGATGAAGACACTAGTCTGCTTGTATTTGGACTGTATAGTAGTATCAATAATGCATTATATAAGTGAAACCTTTTCATCTTCTTCCAGAATATTTTCCACAGCGGAAGTGATGAGTTCGAAATCCGCCACGATCTGCTGGACTGTCATGTCAGTGTGTGTTCGCCTCAGGTGAGGTTCTGCGTTCCATTCATGTTTGTTACGTTTGCATCTCCCTTAAGGTCGTAGTGCTTGTAGTGAACTGGTGTACCTGTCAACACCCGTGATTGTTTTTTACAGGTAGCTGAACTGTTCACTGACAATTTTGACTACCAGACTAGGAATGACTTTGTTCGTGGGATCCTGGTCAACGAGGAGGTGAGGGGTCATGACCTTTGAAGCAGTCCCATCTCATTGTGCTGGAGTTTTTCTGCTGTGCTTGTTCACCTTCCTTCCTCTGTAGTCCAGTCCTGCTGTTGTTTTTCCACGTGTCTGTTGAAGTTCGTGATGGTAGTTTCCGTTGCTTCCCGTCAGATCCTCGGGAACCAGATTCACATGTACGTGAGCCAGGACAGTTACGGAGCGCGCGTCTCCAACCTGCTCATGTACGACGCCGTGTCCTCCGACCTGATTCGCCGCTGGGTCTATCCCATCACCCCCGAGGCCAATTTTGCTGACGAGGAGGGGCGGAGCTGTACCCACTCTCGGCACAACGTGTACCGTGAGCAGGGCGTCGGCCTGGGACACGGCAGCCAGATGGAGGAGAACGTGCTGATTGGCCGAAACACCGTGATTGGCGCCAAGTGCAACATATCCAACACCGTCATCGGTGCCAACTGTGTCATCGGTACCACCTTCTAAAGATATATTTAGTAGTTCTCAGTAGTACTGAGTAAACTGCTACACAGGATGCAATCTGATTGGTCCTTCTCTATTTGCTAGGCGACGAAGTGGTGTTGGACCGAGCGTACATATGGAATAATGTCACCATCGGCAGCAATGTGACTGTTCGTCAGTCACTCATCTGTGACGGTGTGGAGGTGAAGCAGGGTGTGATGCTGAACGAACAGTGTGTGCTTGCTTACAATGTAAGAAAAAAGATATTAACAACAATGCTATTAAGTAATTCTATAAAAACAAGGCTATTAAAAATGCTTGAGTGAGTAAATTTATACACGTTTTTAATTTTGTTTAGTTACTATTATGTTTCTGGTAGGTGAAAAGTTACAGCATTTAACAATTGACAACTGTTCCAGTCTAAGCCCCTGGTGCTGGTCTGAACCTTTGACCCCTTAACCCTACAGGTTGTCGTGGGACCCAGTATGTCACTACCAGAGGGCACCGTTGTCTCCATGCACCACCCGGACGAGGAAGATGAGGATGATGATGATGAGTTCTTGAGTGATGACAATGACGTTGCTCTTAGCAAAGACAAGATCAAGCAAAAAGGTAAGACCCATGAGCTGTACTGTACCTGTACGCCAGCGACCGCTGCTCTGCCGAAGGTCTGACGTGCTTCTGAAAGCGTGCGGAAGGTCTGGTGAATCGGAGGCTGATTTTATTTTCTCTTAAATAAGCGTTTAGCCATGCTGAGGTGGGCGTGGAGGGGCGGGGCTACCTGTGGAAGAACAGCAGCCTCGACGACACGGGGGAGGACGACTTGGTGAAGTGCATCTGGGGTAACACACACACACGTACATAACACACACAAGACACATACATAGAGATCAATGTGTGTGAGATAAAGTATGTCTGAGGGTGGTGTTTGGTTGGTGCTGCTATGTGTGCAGGGCTTGTGCTGAAGCCTGATCCCAACAGTGAGACCGAGACTGAGCCCAGTGAAGGGTCACATGACCCTGGGAGTCGCTCAGTGTCACCCGAGCTGGATGATGTCCGAGGTACGATTGTTTGTTTGTTCGTTCGTTCATTCGTTCATTCATTCTTGGATAAAGCAGTAATGTGGTGCAGATGATTGGAATGTTTAAACATTGTACATTTGCCTCTGACAGACTGCAGGGAGATTTAATCTGATCTAGTCTGATCTAATCTGATCTGTTTTAGTGTTTCAGAATGAGGTACAAGGCACCCTGCAGAGAGGCTTGGACGAGAACATCGGCTTTGACAACCTGGTTCTCGAAATCAACTCACTGAAGTACGTCGGTATCACTTGTCAATTTCCTGCCATCTGTAAAAGCATTCTATCCACCTTCAGCTCAAGCTTTGGCTGCTGTAGCTGACATGGTTGCTTCCTCTGTGAGTGTAGCAGTGGTAGAGGGTGTGTTGATGTTCTCTGTGTTGGCTGGTAGGTACGCCTACAACATCTCTCTGAAGGAGGTCACACAGGTCCTTACCAGGGTGGTGCTTGAGTTCCCCTTCCAGCAGCAGGGAGCTCAAATCAGCACCGCTCAGTACTCCACCCTTCTGCTCCCTGTGAGTGGACATCCATCCATCCATCGATTCACGCGCGCACACACTTCCATCCATTGGTTGCTGCTGTGTCCGTATGGTGTGTGATTGGTTGCCTGGCGTGTCGTTCCCACAGCTCCTGAAGAAGTGGGCTCCCGTGTTTAAGAACTATGTGAAACGAGCTCAGGACCATGCAGACTGCCTGGCCTCTCTGGAGGAGGTCTTCCTGGAGCACGAATCCCATTGGTCTGCCCTGGTCAAGGTCAGCGTCACTTAGCAAAGTCCCCTTTAAAATGTCACACATCACATTAGCCTGAAGACCTGCCCATCATTCTTCCACTGGGCTCTGTTGAATCGGTATAGTAGTGGTTCTCTATTTGCTGTTTAGTTCTGTAATAGTCCAGTGTGTCCTGTAATACGTGTGTGTCTGTGTGTGTGTTCTGTTTTGTGCACACAGGTACTGATGAATATGTATCAGCTGGAGGTCCTGGAGGAGGATGCCATCATGAGTTGGTTCTCCCAGATGGCCACGACAGACAAAAGTCGGCAGCTTCGCAAGAACCAGGGGGTAGGTGGGAAATGTAGTCCTGTAGTCAGACTGTAGTTGTTGAAGACAGAGTAACTCTGTCATCAGTTGCCAACTGAAAGAAGAGTGAGTGATGCTGAGGTTTTATATATTATCTATACAGCTGCTGAAGTTCATCCAGTGGTTGGAAGAAGCCGAGGAGTCATCAGAAGGAGAGGAGTGAGGGGGAGATGGATGGATGGAGTGGTTGGAGGAGTGGGAAAGAGGCCAGGGGTGGTAACTCCTGCCCTACCAGCTAACCCACTGCAGCCCACTGACCTGGACAGCTCTTTAAAGAAGCAGGTCTCCACTGAGTTGCCCAAACAAATCGCACGTTCTGCATGTGTTAATAATTCCTACAGCTCTTCCCAATCCTACAGACTTGTGGGGAAACAAGACTTCTCTTTGTCTTTTGGCAGTGTCCTGCAAGTCATTGTGGCATGGGGACATAAACTTTTACCTTTGACCTCAGCCAGGGGTCCCAGAGAGGGGCTGTGCCTGCCCTAGTGGACCTGTTTAGGCCTCTTGGTGGAATAAAGGGGTGTTTGGAGTGTCTTGATAGGTTTGAAATATATTAGCCTGTACACCGTTGTTTTTTTTCTTTTGATGGCTGTAAAATTATATATTTAAAGGCTGAAATAAAAAACAATGATACCAGTTTTCATTTCTTATTTCCTGCAATACACTGACCTCTGATAACTGTGCACTAAAGTGTTTAAAAATGGTAAAATGTCTATGAATCCTGTCCATTGCTATTGAAATCAAGTGTTTTGAAACTGATATCAAAAACAGTGATTTAATAACTTACAAACCAAATGCAACTGTACAGAGTAACAGTTGGAAGATTTAAAAAAGCCAAGCTTTTGTTAGAGGATTTTATTTTTTAGGAAGCAGAATCAATGTTAATTGAGAAGTTCACACTTAAACAATTATAATTTTTTACTTAATTATCTCCCTCAGTGTATGTGACCATAAGCACCAACTGTCATGCAAACCACATGCCTTAAGATTACAGCTCAAATACACTTAAATAACTCAGATGTACTCGCATAGTTTGTCACTGTATGACATGGTGCTATCTATAAATCAGAGAAACATGCTGCATGGCTAGGAATAGCCTGACCTGAAGTTTTTGTTTTTGTGATGGTGGTGGTTTTAATGGGCATCTGCCCGTCTCTGTAACTGGTGCAGAGGTAACAAACATCTACCCTCACCTGCAAGCGAGGTGTGACAGTCTGGCACCAAGCTCTGGTTGTTCCACAAGCTCACGCTGTGCCCAGAACTACCTGGTGGTTTGAGCACAGGTGTTTACACTGTTCCAAGTTGAGTGCACCTTCAGTTCCACCAAGATGTATGTTTTTAACGGTTTATGGTGTAGTGGATAGTCCCCCTCCACCTTGGGTGTTTGTGCTGAAGACCCTAAATACAGGAGAGAAAAGGAGTGATGTGCAAAATCAATTAGAAGTAGGTAGATTTGCTCTTAACACATGTCTAAAAATACAATGTGATGCCTAACCAGTTGCTAGCAATTGGTTATCAGTAGTAGAGTATAGGCTCAAAACAGGCAAATGGCATTTAAACTGGAATGGCGATACAGACAGGTCAGCTATCTGTTCTTGCTGTCCTTGTTAAACGCGGTGTAGACAAACGTGACCAGCAGCGTGGCTCCTGTTATCCCGGTCAGAGCTGCCAGACCCTGCCACATACTGGCCGTGTCCTGGTGCCTCTGGATCAAGGTGCGGTAATCCCCGGGGACGAGGACGTAGGCGCGGCCGTCTCGCGGCGGGCGCAGCCGCATCACCCCTTCGCGCTCCAGGACCACCTCGCCGAAGCCGGTCAGGATGGAGCCGACGCGGAGCATCTCCTCGCGTTGCTCCAACGCTACCAGCTTCTCCCCACTGAGGCCCTGCAGCGTCAGGTCCAGCAGGCTGTTGTTGGCGTGCTTCAGGCTCCTGTGCACCTCCTCCAGGTAGTCGCCACTTGCCTCCAGCGGAGAGCTCACCTCGACGTGCACCTCGCTCAGGTAAGCACCCGGTTGGACCAGCCGGAAGGGAGCGCTGCTCTTCTCTGTTCTGCCGTTGAGCTTTTTCGACACCCTGCACAGAAAACAGGTCAGAGCAGGTTAAGGGTATTACAGAGAACCTGAGACACAAAGCAGCTCAACATGAAGCATCACCATAGTCATGTTTGCTTTGGGTTTTTCCTCAAACAAAGAACTCACAGATTGTGTCACATATTTTACTGTCATCACGACATGCCACAGAGTCAAAGCACAAACCATGATCCTAAGGAATGGTTCCACATCTTCATGTGCTCCACGGTGGTGAGTTTCCGTACGACACCGTAGCACCGGGGAACTGCATGACTGGCCAGCGGCTCTCCAACAGCCTGGACTACGCCTGTGTGTGAGACAGAACACAGCAATCTTACTGCGACGGCCTCAGAATTGCACAGCAAATACACATGAATCATGAATGGTTGGTGTCTCGCCTTCTACAGCTACATAGTTGAGTCTCTTGTCCAGAGAAGTGTTCAGTATTTTTGACAGATGCTGGTCTGCCTGAAAGCTTGGGATTTCCTGAAAGAAAAACATAACATCAGACTTCACTGCTTGCAGTATACAGTACAGTGCACAGTGACAGGTGTTAAGAGTTTCTTTATTATAAAAAAAAAATATTTAAAAAACACTAATTGAATGGCCTTCAGGACTCAGGAGAAAACGGTACCGAGTTGCATGACCTGTTCATAGAGAAAGTCTACCTCTGCCCCTATCTGGTTATTACACCCGCTGTTGCACTGTGGCCAGTAAAAAGATGCGGTTTGTGTGCTGGGTATCTTCAGGTCCACTAGTAATAACGTTTGTAATATTATGAACAAGTTAACGTTAACAGCACGACCGAGCACTTATTCGCACGCCTCTGCCCGTTTCTGTGCTTCTCCTTGTTGATGCTTGTTTTGTTTTGTTGTTATTTTTAAATAAACTTCATATTCAATACCCTCTCAAAGTTGATGTGAAGTTTGTGAGCTCACCTTTAACTTCTGTACTTCTATTTTTTTCTGCTTGTGTAAGTGATAAAACACCGCTGAGAAACCGAAACAGGCGCCCGCGCCGATGACCGTAAACGGACTCAGGAATGTGTCGCTCATTTTCTAGAGACAAAAGAATAACAAACTTCATCCCGGTATCGGAACTGATTCTATTCATATTCCGGGGAATGGCGTGTTTATCCCAGTACAGAGAGGGCTGAGTCCTCGGTTTAAAATGTACAATTTCAGCGGGTTAGTGCATTAACAGCCTTAAATTATGCTCAGGCATGACATTAGTGACGCCACTGAATGATTAGCTAGGTAAGTTAGCCAATACATTTAGTTAGCAAATAGCTAGAAAAATTAGTCGTTTCACACTGGCAAGAGGAGCATGTTGTGCTCACAATGTCAGCGTGACTCTCAAGGTAAAGAACATTTTCCTGTACACGCCTATAAGCGTCGGTTTTTAAATACGTACCGGGTAACGTCGATGAGTTTTTAAGTTACTTATGCCACTCAAATCGCACGAAAGCAAAACCGAAATAAAACCGAATGCCGTTTACGAGTTTTGGTTCCTTGTTGGTGTTATGACTTATCCCAAAAGGTGGTGCTGTTGGTGTGAGAAAAACCGATATGAACATTTTATTGTGTGCAAAGGGTGTAGGGAAGGTATTCTTTGGTCATACAAACATAGATGGGCTTCATACAAACAAATAGTAACGTCACAGTAAATGCATATTGAATTAAATGTGATTATGAATAATTTGTGGCACAAAATGTTTTTATTTATTTACACCGAAGCACCGAGAGAAACACAGGAAACTCCAATGAGTGAATTCACATCCTGTGGTCTCGGCTTCACTAATCCATAACAGGATACTTCTGACCCTGACTGAGCTCTGACTGCCCGATAAACAGTGTAATACACAGACAGCTTAAACCTTACAAACACCTTTGTATTATTGTGAACCATTTTTCTGAGAGTCAGTAAGGGTGTTAAACCGTGGCGCGTTGGAGAGCCACTGCACTGTTCTGTAAGTAGCGAGTCTGCAGGCTGTGTCCAACGTGCGCGTGGTTATTTATACTTCCGGTACTAAACCGTAAATTATGTATTAAATCTGTACTTTTCTTTTTGCGTACATGGGCAGAACTGCCATGAAATCAGCAAACATCAGTGGCTGGTGAGGAAGATCACATAAAGAAAGCTCGTTCCCTTTCTGTGCGGTTATAATTAGAGCAGAACCCAACTGTTGCCGAGGATTATTTCATTTGCTGCCCAGAGGAAGAAAGCGAAGAAAGAATAAGAAAAAATGCATGAAATGAGAACAAGCAAAGCCATGCTTATCTAGAAACCATGACGGGCAAGACGTTCTCAAGTTCGAAGGCACAGAACAGATTACAGCAGGATTTAAGTTCAGGTAGCCAAATAAGTGGCAGGTTAAACCAAAATGTTTTACTGCTATATTTTGTTCATCCAACTTTAGAACAAGTAATTGTTAGGAGCATGTAACACTTTAGAGCAAGTTAAAATGAACAAGTTAAATACACAATAACTTGCAATGAGATGAATGTCAAATTCTTGTTATATTGATGCCCACGTTTGGTTTTTGTTGTAACCATGTTAGTGTCTGTGACTAAGGTTTATGTAGTATTTCATTCGTAAACGCAGGGCTCTTAAGCCCACTGGGGTTCTGTAGTACCACAGGTTTCACGTTCCTCCACACCTGATCCAGCTTAGGAAGGGCTTTGTCATTAGCTGATGGGCTGGATCAGGTATGCAAGACCAGGGAAAACCTGAAACTGCAGGACAGTGGAGCCCCTGTACTGGAGTTTTGAAACCCTGGTTTAATGGAATGATCTTGGCATCTGTTTTAGCTGATATATGCATGCAAACATAGCATTCTGACACCTTGGTCTTAATGAAGCTTGTTTGGAAGCACCTGGTTCCAGTTTGGTCTTCCTCAGCGTTTGCAGGTAAACAGTAAGACCTGCCTGCTGTAAGCAGCTTGTTTGTATTCAGTGCCTTATACAGATGAGCTCCAGGTGACACTAATAAACATAAACATTCCCAGGCCTCCTCACAGAAGCTCTGAGTCACCACAGGTCTTTACCCAGCAGTGTGTGTGTGTGTTAGTGCGAGTCCTGCAGGTGTGTGTGTACTGTAGTCCTCTGGGCACCACTAGGAAGTGTTGCTGTGGCTGCACTGTGGAAATAAAGCTTGTTTATTTCAAGCAGTTCCTGCAGCCAGGTGGTCTGGAACAGATCCCTGACCTGATCACTCTAATAAACAGGATGCTCAGTGCACATAATCTGGAATTTTTCCAATGAAGTGTGTTTGTTTGTTTCTGTGTGTGTGGGGGGGTTTCTTCACACACATAGACTTGTCCAGTGCTAAGGAATGCAGGGCTCCAACACTTTGGACACCCAGGAGCTGAATCACTCTCTGCTTGAGCATTAGTGGCAGTGCTAGTGTTAGCGCTAGAGCTAGTGTTAATGATGGTGTTGGCATTAGTGTTAGTGCTAGAGCTAGTGTTAATGCTGGTGTTAGCATTAGTGTTAGTGCTGGTGCTAGCATTTAGAGTTAGTGCTAATGTAAGCACTAGTGCTAGGGTTTAGCACAGCTGATTACCTCAGTGCGCTCCCCATCAGTGTGTGGCCACCTCCCCTCACTGCAGCCAGTCAGAATCTTTGAAGTAGGTAGCAACAAATATAATCAGATCTCCCAATAAAACTCTGGACAGAGCACAGAGGTCTTTTATTAAGGCCAAAACAAACACTCGTTAAATAGTGAACTGGAGATCAGTTGGGCACAGTAGTTTCTGTGTTGTAATTTATGTGTGAGCAGTGGTCTTCTACTAAGAATTTAAGAAGCAAGATAAACGCATCTCCTGGAAAACTGCAAAATAGTATTTGCTTTAGAAATGTTTTATTTAAATATTTAATGGTTTTATTGTATAACCTTTTCAAATATTCTTTTGCTTCACAGCATATTACCATATGAAAGACGTTCTGCTTTTAACACTGAAAGTCCACATTTATTTAATGGTGATGTAATGTCCAGCATCCAGAGTAGAGAGTTATTTTAAATGTCCAGCGTCCAGGATAGAGGGTTGTTTTAAATGTCCAGTGTCCAGGGTAGAGGGTTGTTTAAACATTCAATCGACATTAAATCACTGGATTATATTGCAAAGTTTTACTGTCCTTCTGAGAAAGGACATGTTTTCCTTGCATGGATTCAGATGTAAAATAAATGAATAAATCACTCACAGACACTTCCTACACACTAACCTTCTGTGTGTGAAAGACTATTTGGAGTGAGGCAAGCCTTGGTTAACAGTCTTTAAAACAGTGTCCATTAATTCAGTGTTGCCATGGATGTGTAACCATACCCTTAAATATCTGCCCTCCCTCCTCAACCACCACCACCATTATTTTGCTGTTCCTATACAGATAAAAATGTGTGTGTGATTTTATGGCTGCTTGTCTTCCATGAACAATGCTAGTGCGCTCTGTTATCAGACAATAAATAGTTAATTCCTTTCCCAGTTTCAATATAAATCTTGTAAAATGAATGGATCAGAGCTGTTGAGTTTCCATCATCAGGTGCCTGAGCTCCTCTTGCCCAGAACATCCAATAAACACTGAGTTAAAGACACTTCCTAGAAGCACTTCAGAAACTAGTTACACCAGCAAATTCTGTGAACATCCAATAAACACTGAGTTAAAGACACTTCAGAAACTAGTTACACCAGCAAATTCTGTGATTCGCCTCCAACATCCACTTGTTGTAGTTGCGCCTGTCATCTTTTCAAGAATTTTACTTGTTACATGCACATTTATAGAATTTTACTTGTTACATGTGCATTTATAGCTGGTACAGAAGTCTAGTGAAATGTAAGGCAGCACCTTTAAAGAGAGATAGAATAAAATATAAATGTTTTAGTATGTAAAATCAGTTGGTAAAGGGTGTGTGGCTATGTGTAGGGGTATTGGTAGGGGTATAGGGGTATTGGTAGGGGTATAGGGGTAGTGGTAGGGGTATAGGGGTATTGGTAGGGGTGTAATGGTATAGGGGTAGTGGTAGGGGTGTAATGGTATAGGGGTAGTGGTAGGGGTATAGGGGTATTGGTAGGGGTGTAATGGTATAGGGGTACAGCTTGTACCTCACGTACCACAACAGATCCAACAGGTTAGTCAACATGGTGAATCATGCAGGTGTGAACTGGACCTTACCTTTGGGACCCAGGGATGGCTATTTCACAATTATTTTATCACAACATCAAAAGCAAGTATGCAAGACACTACTGCCAGTTAATACATTACATTTGTAATGTTTTTTTTAATTTCAATAGTCGTACATTTAGAATTAAAGATGATGTCACTGGATTGAGGAGTGAGCCAATCAGAGAGTGGAGAGTACATGGCAGGAACTCCCAGAATGCTGTGTGCCTCTCCACATGCTTTATTTAGATTAAATGCTGTAAGTAGTTTATTTGTGTGAGTGTTTAATTTTAGTTTATTAGTGTGTTAGAAATATGTCTATTCTCTTTGTGATGTGCAAGGAAATCGGAGGACAGGAGGAAACCCAGGCAGGAGGAGAATATGCAAACCTGTGTGGCTTTGTGATTTATCCAGGAGTTTATCCCAGGAGTTTATCCCAGGAGTTTAATCCAGGAGTTTAATCCAGGAGTTTAATCCAGGAGTTTAACCCAGGTGGTCATAAATGAGTCCACAACTCCATGCCAGCGGCAACTTTCATTTTTTTTCACTTCTTGAGTCGGGTCGAGTCTCTGTGCTTTGTGATTTATGGTAATAAATCACACTGCAGTAAGAAACCAACACAGCCCCAGTTTCAACTTTTCAAGACAACGCAGACGTCTGCAGACTGACAGGGGATTCATGCACCTCCCTGCCTCGCCTCTCTGCCTTGGGTCTCTCCTGGACGGAACCGGAGTGTCTGGGACCGGACCTGCACAAGATCCTCATTGTGTGGCCTCCACTGTCACACTCAGGATGTTTGGAGAGATGCAACACACAATGGCGCGGACCCTTGGGGCCACAATGAGGTCACACACACTTCCTCCACATAAACAAGGGCTGGAGCTTTGTGTGGGTCTGGACTACTGTGTGGGGGAGTGTGTCCACAAGTGTGTGGGTCTGGACTACTGTGTGTGTGTGTGAGCACGTGTAGGGGAGTGTGTGGGTCTGGACTACTGTGTGTGGGTCCGTACTAGTGTGTGTGTGTGTGAGCATGTGTAGGGGAGTGTGTGGGTCTGGACTAGTGTGTGTGTGGGAGTGTGTGGGCCTGGACGAGAGACGTGGTAGAGAAGCAGTTCCACCATCACTAATGCACCCAGTTCTGTCTAATGTGATTGGCTTCAGAATTCAGTTACACTGAAATGCACTAACAACCATCTCACTCACATGCTGCTCCACATGACCACACTGTGTCCCATGAAGCACACACACACACACACAGACATAATTCAGTGTTATGAGGGCAGTAATGTAATTTTGTGGTATGCAGAGTATATTTAAAAGCGAATTAACCCCAGGTTGGATTAGTGGCTCAGAGATTTGTGTGTGTGTGCATTCTGAAGCTGGCTGAAATGCTAATGTTGTTTGTGCTAATGCCTACTGCTCTGCCCACTGTAGCCTCTCATTAGTGTCTGCGCTGCCAGGGACAGGAAGAAGATTAAATTCCAGTCAGGATTCTCTAGAGCATCACCACCGCAGCTCTCAGTCTGGCTGTACTGGTGGAGATCAGGGTGAAGTTACAGACAAGCACAGAGACCCAGAGACATACAAAGGTTCACAGAGACACACTCCATCCGTGTTCTCTCACAGAGACGCACTCCATCCGTGTTCTCTCACAGAGACGCACTCCATCCGTGTTCTCTCACAGAGACGCACTCCATCCGTGTTCTCT
>JAOYMR010000016.1:11375752-11390800 GCA_025802075.1 Tenebrosternarchus preto | reverse complement strand
GTAATAATAGTACTACTACTTATAATAATAGTAATACTACTATTAATACTACTACTACTACTACTACTACTACTACTACTACTACTACTAATAATAATAATAATAATAATAAAGATAGTAATAATAGTACTACTACTTATAATAATAGTAATACTACTATTAATACTACTACTACTACTACTACTACTACTACTGCTAATATTAATAATAATAACCATACGATTTTCCTATAATTGCAGTATAGTAGTAGTAATAATAATAATAATAATAATAACTGTTGATCATTACAGTAGTAATGATAATAACTCAGAAGAGGCCAGTGTGCACCAGCTTCTGTCTCTAAATGATTGAGCGAACGGACTGAAGGTCGTCTGTAACCTTTCACCCCGGAGCTGTTTGCAGGAACTCGATGTCAGGGAAACAACTTTGTTGGAGCTCTTAGCTGCCAGTGGAATGTCCGTAACCTGAGTTTAGCTGTAATCCCACTCCTGATAGTGGAAAAAACGTGCAGATTTATAAAAGTGTGCCGTGTATCGTTATTACGAGGATTACAGACTCTGAACCATGGCAGAACTCATAGTTTGTTAATTCGGTTGAGCCCAACACTGCGGCTGATATGCGGAACCATCTCACGAATTCAAAATCACACTTCAAACGTGTTTTGGTCTTCATTCAGTGTTTATTCACAACATATCCGATCGTAGCCATAGATACAGCTACTGTATCTAATACAGCATGCAGCTGTATATAAAATATATATCAGTAATACAGTAACTTTTGCACAGCAAATATATGCATATATGTTATATATGCGACTATCGCTACAGCCACAGGTGTACAGCCTACTAGCTGAACTACAGTAACAAGGATAATGTGAAAAAAATCCTTAGGAAATATATTTAAAATATATATAACAGTACATCTACACGCCACAGCAAGTAAAATAAGGAAGGGTAACTAAAACAATAGCTGAATATTCAGTTCAGTTCTTCGTCAGCCTGTTTCCACAGGTTTGTCTTCTGTTCCTTCGTCGGAATCAGTCCCAGAGCTGAGTTCTCCGCTGCTGTCAATAGACGACTCGCTGCCCGTGCTCTCGCCAGACAGCAGGCGCGTGACGTGCATGTCGGCCTTAAGTGACTTAATGTCATTACCGATGCATAGTTCACCGAGATCACTGATTATTAGACTCAGTTCATCTTTACCGTCTTCCAAACACTCGCTGTCCAGGTATTCGTCGAACAACATGGTACGTTCCTCCTCCTCTTCGCCGATCGAGTCTTCGGTGATGGAGCACAGCTTCGGCGCGCTGCGGCCGCGCGCCACGGATGGTTTGTACTGGCACTGTCCGTTTTGAAGTTTCCTCATGGGAGTGAGCGGAATGGCGTGTTCCCCGATGAGAAGCTGCTGCTGGTGCCTCGCGTCTTCCCGGCGTTTAAGTCTCTGAAATTCGGCCAACGAGGTCGTTGACGTTTGGTACAATAGCAGCGCCATCGCTTTCGCCTTTTCGGGCTTGGAGACCAGCGCGGCGTGGCACCGCAACATGACGGCTTTGTGTTTAATCTCATGCCTGTAGATCCACGCAAATATCTTTGGACGTCTCGAGTCTGCGACGCAGTAAGAGATTCGATGGAGCAAGTACAAATGTCCCGGTTTCTTTGCCTTGTCATTCACGTGCACCATCCGTATCCCGTGTGAACTGATGGTGAGGCGCATTTTCGTACCGTTCCTTCCCATCTCGCTTTTATTCCATATCTTGCCGATAGCAACATCGGTGCATCCTTCTCCTTTCGCTTGGATGGTTGTGGAATTGCCCAGGTACAGAACCGTGTACGTAGGATCATCACTAGAGATGTTTAACGACTTCTTTTTCGATCTGAACATTCCTCCGAGCCGGTTCAGGGCGCTCTCCGGGTACGATTTAGCGAAAGAGGTCCGAGTCAGTCCACTCCACAGTTTCGAATACGTGTCTTCACCTTCGCTCGCCTTCAAGTGGAGCATGCTTTTGTAGTCGGATCTCTTGTCTGTTTTTTTGTCAGCCCTTCATCTGTTGTCTGTTCACCAATATGATTCTACCGTTGTAATTCAGTTGAACTGCGCCATGAACCGTGCAGTTGATACAGTCCGCGAAACGGCGAAATGCGCATTCTCTGTGAAGTTGAGGCCGGTGATAAACTCGCGGAGAACTGATCCAGCCCACCGATGCGAAAGAGGAGGTGACATGAGAGGCTGTGCACGAAAAGGAGGGTAGAAGTTATTTTACGCTGATCTGAGACCAGTATTCTTCGCGTCAGGTCCACGTTGTAAGCCAGGGATACCACCAATACTGAACTGCAGTGAGCATAAAAGTGCTGGGCGTGGACGTTTATACGAGTGACAACCTGCGAGAATTCTTGGAATTTCGTTACTATGTTTAGGGTTAGGGTTAGGGTTAAGAGCAAATATTCACGCACACACGAACAAAACGATAAACATCTTTTACAGAAATGCATAAATTCTGGCACCCATTTCCAGAGGAAAAAAAAACTTGTACAATTACATTGTAGTGATACACTATTGAGGATGTTTTTATTTGAATAGTAAAAAATGCCCGTATTCATTGAGTACAGCGCGTCCACGTATAATCCTACCCTTTAAGTTATTTAGTAATATCAACAATAGATTGAGTAGTTAGCTTGGTATTAGATCAGGAGCCTAAAATATTCTTATTTAAAGATATGTCAACATGCGTCTGGACGTTACTGCCATTGGTCAAACAAACTACATATAGAGTTCCATAAATGAACGTGTATCGTGAAGAGTTAATATATAACAGATTAAACTGTTTCACACAGAACATTGTTATCGTGTTCCTCCTTCATAACCAAGAACCAGATATGATGTACTTGTTCAAAGTACACGTGTCAGTCTTTCGTCGGCAGGTGGCCCGTGCGGTGGTTTTTGATCAATTTTCTTTGAAGGAATTTTAACATCTACAAAATATGCACACAATGTTCCTCCCGGTTTCATTTAAATAAGCGCGACCTTGAAAACCACGTACTGCAAAAAACACAAGTTACAAAGGTTAATAGTTACCTGACTAATATACACCTTCACACTTTTCCATTTTATTAAAATGCTTTTATTTCTAGCGATGCTATAGCCATATGTTGTATAATATAACATCCTGTTGAAAATCACACTCATAAGTGATTTCCATTGGGACAACAGAAGCTATAATAGGTTAAAAAATAAACAAATAAATAAATAAATAAAACAAACAAATCAAAACTCATCAAACTGTACATTCTCCGAGCCTGAACCTAACAGGATGACCCAGTAGTGAGTTGTGTTACTCACTAAGAGAAGCATTCACTGCTTCTCAGTGTGTGTGTGTGTTTTCCTGCTTTCACACACTGCAGCAAATTAGAACCAAGTGTAGGTGTAGTCAGGTGTGTTATAGCTAAGTGTGAGGTTATGTGTGTTATAGCTAAGTGTAAGGTTAGTCAGGTGTGTTATAGCTAAGTGTGAGGTTAGTCAGGTAAGTGTAAGGTTAGTCAGGTGTGTTAGTCAGTTCACCATGGCTGTTAACACTGACGGGAAGGTGCACACAACAGTACATCAGGTCTCTGAGCACCAGGTTTGCTCTAATAAAACTGCATCAATATGACATTCCTTCACTTCTGAGCCACTTTAGAAAGACCAATGTTGTATCTCTACCAGGTACAGAGGACAGACTGAAGCCTGTGTAGTTGCTCTGCTGTGTGTTAGCTGGTCTTCTTACCTCCCATCACATCATCAGAAACATATTGATTCTTTGACCATGCTGTCATAACACAAAAAAACTGTGCACACTTCCATCAGTATATACACACACTAGATCAGTATATACACACACTAGATCAGTATATACACACACTAGATCGGTATATACACACACTAGATCAGTATATACACACACTAGATCGGTATATACACACGCTAGATCGGTATATACACACACTAGATCGGTATATACACATGCTAGATCGGTATATACACACACTAGATCAGTATATACACACGCTAGATCAGTATATACACACACTAGATCAGTATATACACACGCTAGATCGGTATATACATATGTACACTTGTAGGCTTATCAAATGTAACTATGTGATAGATGCACCTAAAAGTGGCTATTGCAGGTGTTTCAAGTGGTTGGTGGATGTAAGTACTGTAGGTCTTAAGATATCCACTAGATGGCGTGGTCTCACTGCTTGTGTCCTTTGTATCAGCACAGTCAATTGTATCGCTACAGTACTACAGTTCTGTTTAATCCCATTGCTGAGAGATTAAATGTTACAATATTTATCATGGTCTATTGTTGAACTGTGCACTAATTGTCCACTAATTACTGACAGTAAGCAATGAGGATTGTGTTACCAAGGAAACCACTGATCTTCACTGGCATTCTTGCAGCAAACTAATGTTTACTAGTGCATTTTGACATAGTGAATATTTTGTGTGCAGTTATTTGATAATTGCTAGTGCTGTATGACATGGTGAACATTTAATGTGTGTAGTAATTCTTTGTTTTATCTTTATAGCAGGGGCTTCTGTTTGACGTGTGTACTGACATGGGTCAAACACACTCTGTACAACTTCTGCACAGGTTGCTCTTCTCTCCATCATATGTGTGCAGGTACAATTAATTCCCCTTCAAATCCGGTCCATGTCTTTACTCTGCCATCACAAATGATCCTGCTCAGGAGCAGTAGGAGCTGGAACAAAACAAAACCACGGGCTGGTTGAGTCCACCTGGTTGATTCAGCTCCAGCGCCACCTTGAGACCTGCAGGACAAACAACACCTCAGCATTAAAAGAATCCTCTGCCATTTGAACCCCCCCCCATACTCATTTGAACCCCCCCCCCATACTCATTTGAACCCCCCCCATACTCATTTGAACCCCCCCATACTCATTTGAAACCCCCCCCATACTCATTTGAACCCCCCATACTCATTTCATACCCATTTCTGCTAAAACACTGGGTTAAAAATAACCCAGCAAGGATTCCAGTGGTGAGTTGAAATAACAAAAGATTGATTTTGATTTATTCATTTGTTTATCAAAACTGGGTTATACAGTAATCGTTAAAAAAATGCATTAGCAAATCCTATTATAATAATGGCAATTACCAATGGTAAATTAATGGTAGTTATCAATTATAGTATGCAATTATTTTTAAATTCGCAGCAGTCAGGTGACACTTTTATCCAAAGGGTCAAAGGCTTTGCTCAGTGGTCCAGCAGAGGCAACTTCAGAGAGGCAGGTCGAACCAGCAAACTTCTGATTATGACCTGAGTGCCAGCAACTCAAGTAGGAAATAAAGAAAAAAGTTCATATTTAAATAGATACATTAAATACATTTATATAATATTTATATTCCTCTTTCTGTAAAATACAAGTATCTCTTGTAAATCGTGAGCTGCCTCTCCTCTTGCTCCTCTAAAATGAGAACTGCCGCTCCTCTTCCTCCTGTATATATTCACTCACGTTTGTTCTCAACTTTCAAAAGAATCTTAAGTACCAACCGCTGACGGCGGCAGTGATGGAACGGGAGGCGAGGCAGCAGGCAGCAGGCAGCGTCCGTCGAAGGCATACGAATGTACAGCAATGGCAGGGCAGGATACAAGATCAAACTAAACATATATCAAGACACTAGACATAGAGGAAGACCTAGGAAGCTTGGTGAGGTTGAGTCATAAATGTGCAGAGCCGTTCCATGCGCCGTATTGTGCAAACAACGTTGTCAAAGTGCACTGTGCATTATTACAAAGTAGAATGACACCAATAAACGTATCGGAGTGTATGCAAAGTGAATGTAGCTGAGTGGTGATGTGCGTGTGTGTGTGTATATAGTGTGTTTATAGTTCAGTGATGATGAGGTGTGTACGCGTATCAGACATGATACATCTTATTACGCTATAACACAATGATAACATTAAAACTTATCTGCGTTGCTGGCGTGATTACGATCTGCGCTTCCTCCTGAGAGGACTGGAACACGCTTTAACAGATTAAACACCGCCCTGAGGCCTCTTTACCCTAAAAAGAAACAAAAATAAGAGCAATGATTCAACACTTTCAAATCCTCCCTAGTGATGCATCTCACCCAGAACCCTGTTTGTCACTGCTGTGTCTGGATGTGTTTTTTATGATGTTACAAAGGCATCATGTATCCTCTAAACACAGGAGTGTCAGAGTCCGACCCTGGAAGACCAACAGAGTCCAACAGAGTTTGGTGCTTGTTCTGCTCAGACACACCTGTTAAACCTGGTAACTGATTGATGAGTGGAATCAGGTGTGTTTAAACAGGTCAGTCACCCAACCACACTGGACTGTAGTCCACTAAGACCACAGGGCTACATTAACTCATATTAAACACAACTGTTTCAACTCATCAACCAATCACAAGGTGTATTAAGAGTATCTGAGCAGAGCCATCAACAAAACCTCCACAGCTGCAGTCTGACACTCCTGTTATAGTAGAAAAAATCTTTCAAAAATAAACAAATCAGTAAGTCTTTGATTTGAAAGGTTCTAACATACTGACACAGTATCTTAGATACCTGACACACACTCATTGTTGTCTATGTGTTCAGTGCAAGGTGGTTTGACCACATATAGGAAAATATTCTGCAACTGTTGCTTTCACAGCAACAACAACAAAAATGGCTTTTTAAATGGCATAAAGGGCGTTAATATGGAAGAAATTAGCTTTGTTGTGTGATGTTAACTTTGGAGACTTTAAACATGAACTTTAAACATTTGTAAGGCACTGTAGTTTGTGTAAGGTGCTGTAGTTTCTGTGTGGCTAGGCGCAGCTGCTTGCCATTTCTTTCTCTAACTTACACTATCGTGCTCTTTGAGAAGCTAAAATATCTCCTGGAAGACAATAAACTCCAAATATCCCACAGGCAAAACGTCTAACAGTATATTATTTATTTGTAGGTAGGTTTTTCCCAAATATCCCTTGAAACAACACTTTGATTTTTTGTTGCTGTATGGGACATTTATTCATTTCTTTCGTCGTAGGCTATGTTTTTATTTTTCAGTACCCATTCCAGTCCCTTCCTGCGGTATTACATGAGCTAAATTCCTTTTATAATTGTCACACCTATGCGTGCAGCAACACGGTTATAATTTACTCCTAAAAACAAAGACAGACTACAAGTGATTGTGTATGAGCAGGCGTACAGGGTAAAATTTCAACCTTAGTTATTAAAACAAAATCAAAATCTCTTTAAACCGATGTAGGTGATATTTAAAAACTAAAAATGGACTTAGTTCGACTACTTAAGACTATTGTGTAATTCTAAGGTGGTGGACTAACCCTTTCTTATTCGGAGGACGCAAAGACTAGGGTAGACTCGGGACTGACCTCATTAGACTTTGGGGTGTCGCTGAGCAGCGTTAGAAACGGGTCGAATCGGGCAACTTGGGTATCTTATGACCTCACATCCTGTCCCAAACTTCCTCCTCGATGGAGATGGAGCAGCTCGCCTCGAGCGACTGAGAGCAGCGATGTGCGGGGCGAGAGATTCCTGACAACCTAGTGCACGACAGAAGGCGAGCTCTGTCGCCAGTGCCGCACGCTCTTCAACCGCGTCCTGCCAGCAAGTTAAGATCGGCACCCTCACGATGCGAGCGGATTAATTAGCGCATTCACGAAGTTTTGGTGAGTTCATTTTAACGTAATCATAAAGTTCTTGAACCTTCCCGTTTGTAATCTTTGACGCGTTCAGGCATGTCAGAATGCGCGCGCGCGTCATACCTGTCTAGCAACAAATAAATCCATAAAGAAATGTTTGGTAATAATTTAGTCATTTATTTACAAAATCATTTTACATTCATATGCATATTTTGGTACGCGTCCAGAGAATGCAGTTGCAAAAAAAACAAATATGCGTTGTCACTAAGAGCACTATTATAAAAAAGAAATACTACTTTTAAATGATACACTCGGTTTAAATAGTATTACTTTGTATATAGTAATATATATAGTATTACTTTGTATATAGTAATATATAGTATTACTTTGTATATAGTAATATGTAGCATTACTTTGTATATAATAATGTATATAGTATTGCTTTGACTCCATACAAGACATGTTTTAAATAGTACGTAGGTTTATCATTTAAATTTTTTCATATAACAATCATATATTGCAATGTACTGAATACTTTATGCAGTGCTTGCTTTAAATATCTGGCAACCAGAATGAATAAGTTCCCCTAAACGCTACGCGGCGGGAGTGTCGATAAGGCAGAGCTACAAGTCCGATGTTTTATCAGTAAAGGGGGCCGCTGAAGGGGTTTGTGTTGCGTCATGAAACTACTATCATATATCACGTGGAGTAAACGTTCATTTTCTACATATAGTAGTTAAACGTGTTTATTTTCAAAATCTGTTTATAATAGATTATTGTGTAACTTTTATATAGGTATTTTTCCGAGTAGCATTAGAAAAGGACTTTAATCCCAAGATAATGATCTTTGTTTTTATTTCGTACCATAAACGCATTAAAGTAAAATATGCTCTGCCCTTGTGTCTATGAACCATGGGATTATTTTTGAAAAAACCTTTTAGTAAAATTATTTCACACACGCAGTTAAACTGGATTCAAATACAAATACTTGGTATTGAAAATCACACTAGTGAATTAAGTTAATTATAACTCATTTTAAAACAGTTACTTTCTTAGCAACACTAATGTAGGCGCATGTATGCGCATGCGGGAGGCGGGGTGATTGGAGACGTGAATGTATTTAACGTGGATGTGAGGGGGAATGAACTTTCTGTAAAAACGGTTGAACTTGTTCGGCAGTGCAAGCGGGGGGGTATAACTCCTGTTCTTCAACCTGACAAGCAGTGTTGTTTTGTGAAGTCGAGCTGGATGTTCGTTCCCTCGGGGGTCGCGGTGGGAATCTTGAGTCACACTCTGCTGGGTGCACTGCGCCGCACAAGCTCCAAGACTGCTCTCTCATCGTACAGTCAGGTGGACATGCGTGATCTTGGTTTCTTATTTTAATTAATAATAATAATAATAATAATAATAATAATAATAATAATAATAATATCTACAACTTCAGATTATTGCTTTCTTTTATTATACTTTTATTTTTTTACATTTTTATTATTATCTTTTATTATGTAGTAATTGCCCTCAAAATCCTGCTTCTTTGGGTCCTGTGTTGATTTTCTCTGTGCTGTGTTGATTTTCTCTGTGCTGTGTTGATTTTTTCTGTGCTGTGTTGGTTTTTCTCTGTTCTGTGTTGGTTTTCTCTGTGCTGTGTTGATTTTCTCTGTGCTGTGTTGGTTTTCTCTGTTCTGTGTTGGGTTTTTCTGTGCTGTGTTGATTTTCTCTGTGCTGTGTTGGTTTTCTCTGTGCTGTGGTTCTTTTAAACTGTGTTTGACCCATCCATCACTACTGTGTATTCTGCACAGTTCATTCTCCATGGACATGTTGTATGTTTGCTATGGTGTTATACGTATAGTGTGATTGCTTTGGTATTTCAGTTCTTGGCTAAATAATACACCTGGGTCCATGTTTTCACTTAATTATGTTGAGAGAATTAACAGCCTTAGCTCTAATTATTATTATGAGTGCAAACTACTTACATTAACTAAATGCTAATTTGTCACGTCATCTTTAAATTGCACATCAGACTTCTGACATCAACAGGTCCCTAGTAGCTGGGATTCTAGTACAGCTGATCTGGGATCGGCTCTTCATTTGTCCACGGCATAAAGAGCTAACCCTAAGTTGCCTGAGTTTATTTTATCCTGTGGACCATAATAGAGAGTACCAAAAGCAGGAATAATTCAAGAAAAGCTATTAACTATCTAATGTGTTATAGAGTCAAATCAATAAATTAATTGAATAAACCACCCTGACCACACCACCACCCTCACCCCACTACACCACCATGACCACACACCACCACCCTCACCCCATACACCACCCTGACCACACACCACCACCCTGACCACTCATCCAGCTACAGTACCCACATCCCAGTACACCACTCACCCCACTACAGTAAAAAGACACAAGAACAATAACAAGAACAAACAAATGAAATGATCAAGAAAACTCCAGAAAGTTGTTAAGATGTGTTCATTATTACTATTCACTAGGCACTCCAGATATGAGTCTGGCATTGCAGTGAAGCTCCTAGTAAATGTGTGCGTTGTGTGATTCTTCTTCAGGAAGCTCAGATCTTAAAGCATGGAGAAGGAGGAGATGAAGCTGCTCCACAGGGGTCTGGAGGATGAGATGGTGAGAGCTCGGACATGTCCTTTAACTGCCAAATGTACACAGTTCTGTAGATGTTTATTAGTACTCCTGCTATGCTTCTTCCCCACACCTGAACACAGTCTGGGTTCGCTGTGTTCATGTTGTATTTTTCCTGCTACAGCACCACTAAGCAGCTGTACTGAAGTCCTGCTTCAACACGTCTCACTGGCATGCAAACCTGTTCCAACACTTTCTCCATAAAATGAGCATTTTTGGTTCACAGCTGTTTGTTTGTTTTTATTGGGTAGGACATCGAGGGTCTTACACGCAATTCATCTCATTCCGGACCCTGTGTGTGTTGTGTGTGTGTGTGTGTGTGTGCTGTAGGAGGTGTGGGGGTACGCACCCTGTCGATGGCGTTTGCTCCTGGTGTGTGTCGGGGTTTTCTGCTCAGGGGGGCTTCTACTGCTGCTCCTCTACTGGATTCCACAGTGGAGAATCAAAGCAACACACTCTCCATGCTCCATACACAACGCACACACACTGCTGCTGCGAACTACGGTACACGCACACACACTCACACACACACTCACACACACACACACACACACACACACACACTCTCCCTGCTCCATATACAATGCACACACACTGCTGCTGCGAACTACGGTACATGCACACACACTCACACACACACACACACACACACACACACACACACACTCCCTGCTCCATACACAACGCACACACACTGCTGCTGTGAACCACACACACATATTTTGCTCTGCATGTGTTTGTGTATTTGCAGGATGAGTTTCACCGCTGGTTTCACGTGGAGGTGAAAGTAATGCTCTCACAGGGCCATAGCCCCTTCGAACCAGTTCAGCTACATCCCAACACAAACCACGCACACACACTCGCCAATGACACACACACACCGGGTGCACATGCGGTCTCCTCCACCACACACACTCCTTGCCTGCAAGCAGAGCTAAAAGCCTGCCCACCCCAGCCTGTCCAGGTATGCCACACTTCCATCAAGAACCTGCTGTGTTTTCCAGCACTTGTGGATGGATGGATATTTAACTCTCATTGATTTGCGATTCATGTTTGGGACGGACACTTTAGGTTCGCTACTTCACCCACCACAGCGTGAAGTACTTCTGGAGCGACGCTCTACAGAACTTTGAGGTGCTCAGGTAAGAGACTTGTGCAGGCTCACAGTGCCAGAGAGGGAGAGGCAGGCAGGTGGCAGCAGGTACCTCTCACTTCTGATAACTCCTGGACCAAATACTGAAACAGGTCAGACATTCAGCAGCTCATAGTGAGCCAAAGAAATGAACGAATAAAAGCTACAGAAATGTTTTTAAGATGTGAGTGAATTCAGTGATGAATTCAGAAGAGTCTTGCCTGTATAATCATTACAATCAGAAGAGTCTTGGTTACAATCAAGGCTCTTTACTTCTTCTCAGTGCATTTTCTTGCCACTTTCTTGCTGCCTGTGGGGATGTAACAGTATTTCATGACCATCAATAAAAAAACAGTACAATGCAGATCCTTTTCTGCCAGAGATCCTGGTGTGCTTTGAGTCCAGCAGTACCATCAGAGTGTCATGGTTATTCCTCTCTAGCTTTGCTGTTCTCAGTGCTGTACTCGTTGTGTTTTCTTTCGTGTCCATGGTAATTTCAGCATGTGGTTTGGTTTTGTTTCTGTCTCCACTCTCATCTCTTGTCTTATGTATTTCTGGCTTGTATCAGGTGTTTCTCATTTCTGTCCAGTTCCAGCTGTGTCTAGTTGGTTAGCATATTTAAAGACTATGGGCCAGACTCATAAAACCTGTTTTAGGTGTTATATTCTTCTCACAGGTACATTTACCGCTGGACAGTTTTAGATGTTGTATTTTGCAGAGTCATGTTTTAGTATTACTCACAATGTCATATGAGGACAAAATACAGCAGTAATATCATAAATCACATTAACGACCACATTTATGAATGAGGAAACTAATATTTGCTATTAATGGCAAATTGAATCTGGTGTCAGGGTTTGTGAATTTTGCCCACTGTGTCCAGAATGTAGGCAGCAGCAAGACTGTGTGTGTGTGTGTGTGTGTGTGTGCGGTTTAGGGGAATAGAGGACCTGAATGAGACCTGCACATCCATCCTTTCTACACACAGCTCAGGGCTATGCAAAACGGTGCAGGACTACAGGTAAACACACACATACACACACACACACACAAACACACATACACAGAAGCATAGGCATGCTAACCCCTGGGAACATAAATCTCCTTTGTGTACTTGAATGACCTTTTGTTATGTTGTTTTATATTCGTTCTTGCGGTGTGATGTAACATGCTACCCCTGCTCCCTCCCTGTCTCAGGCGACAGTTCTTTGGAGTGAATGAGATCGCGGTAGAAGTACCTTCAGTCTTCAAGCTGCTTATCAAAGAGGTTTGTAAAGGTTAGGGAACACTTCTATACAGCTCTTACCCAGGAGACACCTTAACGAAGAGGCATCATGGCTGGATGGATTGTGAGACTGATGGTGGGGTTCATGTTACGTTGTATTTGTGTACAAGTGTGTGTGTGTGTAGTTTTGGAGGGTAGGTCTGATGTGTGTGTGTGTGTGTGTGTAGGTGCTGAACCCCTTCTACGTGTTCCAGCTGTTCAGTGTGATTTTGTGGAGTGCTGAATCTTACTACTACTATGCAGCTGCTATCTTGCTCATGTCCATCATCTCCATCACCATGTCCCTCTACACCGTCAAAAAGGTCAGTGCAACCCTAACCCTAACACTAACCCTAACCCTAACCCTAACCTGTCCTGCTTAGGCTTACACAGTGCCAGAGCAGGTCAGAGGTTATCATCTATAATAAAAAACTCGTGAGCTAGTGGTCGCCGTGAGCTAGTGGTCAGGAGAGTGTGGAAGTCCGGAGACAGTTCTGGGGTCTCACAGTTCTGTGGTTGGTTCCATCCACAGGGATGATCATAATTGCTAAGATGGTCCTAGCTAAGACCAATTTTTAGAGCGGAGTTTACGCCTGTCGCACCAAGTAAAGTTACGCCTAGACACACCTAACACCAGCTGTAGCAGTGCAAGTCCATGTAACAATGTAACAATGACAGTTGAAATGTGTAACAATGATAGTTGCTAAGCAACTTGTGCCACTAAACAAAATCATGACTCATACTTGCTGTCAACCAGCTAATCCACTATTTCCATTAAATTAATTGAAAATTAATTGAATTATACAGCTTACATAAAGCCACACTGATGTCTAAACATAGCACATAACATATTACTTTGAACAGTTCTCTCCTACTACGCCTAAATCTCGGAATAAGAGATGTATTATTATAGATGTTTAGGGGATTGGTATGATGTTTTCATTGTGATCACCATGCTAATGCTATATTTAAAGCAGTTACCATAGAAATGGCATAGAAACAGACTTTGTGCTCCCAGTTTGGTGTAAACTTTACTCCCAGTCTTAGGAAAAATTCAGCTTTTGAGCTGTTGGTTCGACAAGTTACTGGCCGGAGGTTGAGATTGAGTGATTTAACTCATGGCCAGGCATAACCATGTTGAATAAATAACCATGTTGGATCATCTTCATTTTATTGCATCCCAGTGTATAGTTTCGTTTGATATGAAGCAAATGTATTTGGGATTAAAAACTTTTATATGATAGAACTTGAAAGGTCTTACCCTACGTAATCTCTTTCTCTCTCTCCCTCTCTCTCTTTCTCTCTCTCCCTCTCTCTCTTTCTCTCTCTCCTTCTCTCTTTCTTTCTGTCTCCCTCTCACTTGTGTTGTAGCAATTTGTTATGCTTCACGACATGGTAGCAGCCCACAGCATCGTGCGTGTGTCTGTCTGCAGGGGAGATAAAGGTGAGCTCACAGTTCACAGGAGGTGATTAGTCTCAGCACCCCAGTTATCTGGAGTTTGAAGCCCAATGTTACACTGAACAGGAGAGGTGGAGTGGCGTTATCCACTGAAGTGGAGAATTACTTCATTAAGATACGTAGTTATATACGATATAGGCTATTCTATAACAGACTGATAAAGCAGGTGGATGCACTGAGCTGAAAGAGACATTCCACACACCCAGAACCTGTTTGTTTCTCCACACGCCTCACTCTTTAGGCTACATACCTTTCAGATTGCTTTCACTGCAATTACTAAATAATATGGATTAAGGTTAAAGATGCTGTATTCATTTATTTCATATATTTATTATAGATTTCTGTTAATTGGAATTCACCTGGTTTTAGGTCTTGACAGAAAAATTGCCCTTTACATCTATACTGTGATCCAATTAAAAATGATCTGCACACAAGGAGCACAGTTTAGTGTAAATGTCTTCATAACATCAAGAAATACGTGTCCCTGTATTTGGAATCCTTTAAGAGTTTTAAGCACAAAGTTACTTTTTTCTCAGGACTGGTTTTTCAAGCCGGTCATGATGAAGGTGGGTTGTGTTGTGTAATTAGCAACTAAGCATTTCAAAACTGATCAGCTGCCCTAACCAATCTGGAACCAATCCTGCAAGGAGACACAGCCCTCCAGGCCTCTTAATGATCTTCTGCATACCAATGTGTAACGTCGAGCCCAGGAGGGTTTGCAAAAAAGCCGACAGGGCTCACGTGTAAAAGAAACGAATAAACCGTTTTATTTTCGGTTTCGTTGCAACAGAGAATACAACGCTCACAAAACAACGCCATCAAAAACCCACACCACACTGTGCAACAGACACGCTGATAAACGTTCACCT
>JAOYMR010000016.1:11322433-11336859 GCA_025802075.1 Tenebrosternarchus preto | reverse complement strand
CCCCCCATTTTGAATGTATCAGTAGAACCTCTATTCAAGTCTGATAGTCTGACATAGTGAAGGACACTCACTTCAGGTCTTGGAGCTATTCTGCAATTCTTGTTCCTGAGTCATAAAGGTCTTAAAACCCTTTATAGTCACCATCCAAGAGAGAAAGATGGGCTAAAATGGACGTTTCTGGTATAATAGGGATTATAATTTTCTCCTTGAACACTCACATAGATGCTGAATCATCTGCTCTTAACTATATCAAAGACCCTTATGTCCTTTGACCTCATGAAAGAGTTGTTTATGTGTGTTGTTCCTCACAAAGGACTTGAAGGCTATCAGCACCATTGGACTCACGTTTATTAAGAGTCACTCTGCTTTGGGAAGGGTGCTTATCTTATTTGCATCCATGGAGACCTCAATTAACCCCTAAAATCACAGAGTAGGGTTGTGTTCAAGTGAACTGTTCATGCTGCTGGGATCGACATAGAGAAAAGTGCTGCAAGGTATTCAAGGTTTAGATCTTCTGACTGTCATATTGAGTTGACAACTTGCTGTGGAACTGGTGTAAATAAGGACTAGAAGGCCACTGCATGGTTTACACCAGATGAATCTCATTTTTAGAGCAGAACTGATCAAATCCTGGATGATTCAGACATGGAACACTGCGTTCGTTAAAAAGTTATATTTTACTAAATGATTTTCATGCTATAAATAGTTCCATGTGCTAGATGCTGCAGTTACAATTTTTAAAAATTCATTTAGATTCTTGCTGCTAGTAATTCTAAAACTAATTTCTGTGACTGAGTTTTCCTAAATCCACAATTTATTAAAATGTGACTACGTTTAAACATTTGTGAGTGTATGTGTATGTATATATATATTCACACCATATCCATTTACATTTCATAATATAGGCCAAACAGTGTTTGTTTATGATGAAATTCTCAAGTATATAATTCTTAATACTGTGGTACTCTCTCCTCTCAGTGAGTTACTCATGATAGTTACAAAATATATAAATAAGGACAAGAGAAACAAATTTTATGATTATGTGGACTATTCATTTATTTTATTTTGTTAGAATCAACTGTTAGAAACTGTTCCAATGCAAATAAAAACATTTCATGTAATGTTTCCGCATTCCACATTATTCAGCTTTTGAATGGAGTCTTTAAGCTCAAATTCCAAATAATTAAGAAAAGCATATGATGATATTTCAATACAAATAAGTATATAAAGCACTATGACTACAAATGCACAATACAGTTAGTTCAGAAAGAGTACCATAACATTATTTAAAATACTTTTGTTAAAATGTGTTGAACAGAAGATAGAGGGTAAATATAAAAAATTAATAACTGGAATAAGTGCCTAAGGTAACCCAATATATATTTTGCTATATAGTTCCCCAAATCCCTACTTGAGTTAAATATCATGTGATTGATAAACATAAAAGTAAATATCCTTATGTAAAAGGGTGCCTGCATCCACAGGTTTTCTACTGTGCCTCATATAAGAGATGTGGCTGGAGCTAGAAGACGTTGGATGAGGTGAAGCTGTAATTGTAAGATGATGAATAGTCTACGCTGCCTCGACGTGAACCACTTCTGGATCCTGCTCGAGAGCCACTACGGGAGCTGGTTCCAGGAGAGACATTGTAGGGGCTACTGATACCCTTCGTAGACATGGAAGATGCCTGGAGCATCTTTATGGCTCTGGTCTCTTCCACCATACAGTTGTCCAGTGCCTCTTTGTAGGAGATCTTCAGCTTAGTCTTCGGGCAGGTGAGAATTTTCGCGTAGCTCTTGGTGTCTTGCAGCTTCTGGGCCATTCTTCCATCTATCCACCCTCTGCGGATGGCCTCCTCAATGCTGACTCTATTGCCTGTTCCTGGCTCCAAAAGTCCTCCTGTCAGGTACTGAAACTCAAGGAACCTCTGTCCAGCTTCATAAGGCAGCCATTTCTCTTTCATGGCCTCTGCGGCAGACATTTTTCTCTGGGTCTTCACGTCCTCAAAGCCAATATAAGCTTTGTGAGCTGGTTTGAGTTTGCTCGCCATGTCCTCTTCTATGACGCACTGATGAACGGCATCTTGTAGAGTGAGCCGCTGACCTGTGGAAGGGTTGATGATACCCCCAGTGCAGACCTGCGCTTCCAGGAGCCGCTGGGCAGAGATCGAGTCCACTATACCACGCCGGTGGGCTTCAGAGACTGTGATCTTCTCCAAGGTTTCACTGTCAAAGACAGCTGCAACAGGGCTCTGGTCATCCAGCATGTCAGAGGGAGGGGACAGTGTTATGGAAACACTGGCAAAACGCTTCCGGACTGTCGGAGAAGACGGAGCCAAATCTGTGGGGCTACTGCAAGTAGCCACATTATCTGCAATGCTGGTAGAGAGCGCAAGCTCTGAAGTTTTGGTTTTGCTTGTAATGATATTAGCCAATTGTGTGAGTGTCATGGTCCCTGACCGGTATTGGTCTAAGGTGCTTCTGGAAATAATTCCCTTGTTAAGGGAATCCTGAATGTCATACTGTGTGCCTGTTTTACGGTCAACAATGACCAGTCGGTTGCTGCCATCAGAATTAGTGATAGTGATCTCATCCCATTCGCATTCCTGTTCAGAAAGTTCCAGGAAAGTATCATAGTCAATCAGCTCTCTGTGATAAGCCTCACGTACTGTCATCTCTTTGCCTGTTTCAGGGTCCACGATCACCACTCTCCTCTTGCGAAGGGTGTTCTTCTGGCTTGACATGTCTATCTGCTTTTTCTTATCCTTTAAGGGCAGTAGCAGAAGACCTGTCTTGGGGTCTCGAATGCAAAGCTTTGTCAGCTGCATGTAAGTCAGATTTTTCTCAGTGTTGGGGTCAAAAAAACCCTTTGTGTCATCCCCTTCATACTTCAGAATCTGATTCATGTGTTGATCAAAGTAACCTTTGGTGTAAGCCTCATCCACATCAATGCGACGACCCGTTTTAGGATCTATGATGCCACCACTGGCTATCTGAGCCTCTAGCAGCCTGATGCCATGACCTCTTTCGATGATGTCTTTCTCAATAGCTTGAAAGAGTGAGATGATATCCCCTGTATGGAGATCTTTGTATCCGGTGACAGCTTTCTCGGCAGACTGCAGTTTGTCTTTAAAATCTGTTCCTATTAGACCTCTCTTCCATGCCTCTTCCACACTCATGCAGATATTGTTGATGGGATCGATCATGAATCCAGTGGCAGCTTGGGCTTCAAGCAATTCCAGTGTAGTCCCACGACGGAGAAGCCCATCTTGCATGGCCTTGTAGAATGGCAAGACTCTCTGGTGGGCTTCATCGTAAATACCAGCAACACAATTGTAGTCACAACATGGCTTGTTAGATGGCTTATCTTTCACAGAGATAAGTAGAAGACCAGTTGCAGGATCCATAGTGCTCTTCTTCCTCAATTCATCATAGCTCAACTTCCTCCCAGTTTCTGGGTCAACATAACATGTCGGGTTTTTGTTCAGGGCACGATAAAGTTCGTCGTCAATTAAGCTGCGATCTAAGGCGATGTTCTTAGGCACGAACACGCTTAGTACAGGATCAACAATGCCTCCTGCAGCCTCCTGAGCCTGTAGTAGTCGAAGTGTGGTCTCCTTGTCAAGTCGACCCTTCTTGCAAGCCTGTCCGGCAGACATTAATTTGCCTGTGTATGGATCCTTGAATCCAGTGCAAGCCGCCTCAGCTTTAATCAGGGCATCTCTATCTTCTGTGCCAACAACATTTCTTGAGCAGGCTGTGTCCAGTGACATCTTCTCGTTAAACTTTGGATCAGTGATTTGGCCGGTTGCGGCTTGGGCTTCGAGTAACATAACAGCACTCTCTGAGCTTAGCAGATTCTGGCATTTAGCTTCCGTGATTGAGAGTTTTTTGTACGGGCCTTGAATCACACCAGCAATAACACCTGTGCCCTTAAGACTGGGCTGAATAGTCACTGAAACTTCTTCCACTGTCTTTTGGCCCCTCAGCAGCTTGTCAAGGGTAACTTTGTCAATGATTCCACATTCAAAAAGTTGATGAGCAGTCACCTTCCTGCGGATGCCATCAAAAAGGAGCTTGGATGGGTCGACTGTGCTCACGTTTTCGTCTGTCTGAGTCTGCTTCGGGAATGTGCTTGGACGCTGCTGCAGCTTCCACAGTTCCGTTTCCAGTGACTCCTTCCTATGCCCGATTTCGGTCAGATCTAACTCAAGCCTTTGGAGGCGAGTTTTGTATCGATCCTCCACACTCCTCAGCTCTGCAGTCAGCCGTTGGATCTCGATAAGCAAGGAGGCCTTGTCCTTCTCAGCTCTGTCTTTCTCTGTCCCCCACTGTCTCTCTCTAGTCTCCTTCATCTCAAACTGACTTTTCCAGTGATTTAAGTCCTTGCGAATCTTGGCCATCTCATCCTGAAGTTGTTGCTTCTGCCGCAGCTCTGACTCCAGTGTGATCTTCAGGCGACTGAGGTCATCCTCGGAACGCTGCAGCTTTCCTTTATCTGCCTCCAACATCTTGAGCCTGGCCAGGAGACTGTCCCTCTCTTTCTGAATCTCTACTGTACGTGTCTCAGATGTATGGATAGTCATGGTAATCTGGAAAAGAAAAAAACGAATGCAAAACATATTTATAAATAACAGAAAGTGCATAGAAATTGTAATTAATACAAATAAATAATACACAGAGAAATTTGGCGTGATAGAAGCAAAAGCATGACTGATTAGAAAATAAATCATTTCAAGTATCAATATGAAAATGAAACTTATATAGACATGTATAAAACTTGATTTTTTTTTTTTTTTTGATTAAGAAATTTGAGTGCAAAGCACGCATGGCTATGGAGCAAAGTGTAGCCGCAATGCAAAGCAAAGCCCATTCTAGCAGAAGGTTGGAGGGTTTCGCAATGTAATTTATCCACAGAAATACCTCCGTGTATTGCTTTTGGATTTTGGTTATTTCCACCTTTAAATTTTCCCTCTCTTTTCTCAGGTCATTAATCTGGTTCTGGAGATCCTGGTTTCTTTTATTAGCTGTTTGCAGCTGGAACTCTAAGGCTTTCAGTTTGGCCGTGTGGTCGCTGTTAATGCTGTTCTGGCCTGCCCGTAATTCATCCCTTTCTTGACGCATGCTTCTCAACTCCTCCTCCAGCCTCAGGCGTTCCTTAGTGAGCTGCTGAGTTAGACTCTGGAGCTTCTCAATCTCAGTGACATTCTCGTTCAGTACATGGCTCTTCTCCTCTATGGTCTTGTACAGCGTCTCGTTGCGCTGGTTGGCTTCCCGGACGCGACCTTGCTCTTGAAGCAGCTGCTGCTGCAGGGCCTTCAGCTCAGCAGTCATCTTGGCGAGATCTTCTGACAATGTTTTGCGCTCCCTCAGGCTTCTGTCCAGGTCATCCTGGATGCGATGGAGGTCCTGTTCATACTTTCGGATCGTGGTACTCTCGTCCACCTTCTGGGAACGGAGAGTGTTGATTGTGATCGTGTACTCTTGGCACATCTTATTCACCCTTTCCAATTCTGTCTCGATCCTCTTTCTCTTTGTGACTTCATCTTCAGTGTTTCTTTTCCCTTTCTCCAACTCAGCTTCTAACTTGCTTACCATGTTATTCAGGTCTGAGATACGACTCTGCAGACGTACAACATTCTGTTCCAGCTTGTTCCTGTCATTGGTTTGCTTCTCCAGTTCAAGTCGCACAAATTTTAGCTCTTCTTCAGAGATCTTCAACTTGCTGATAACATCCACTGAGGATGTCTGCTTGGCGCGTAGTTCTGCTTCTGACTGCCTGAGACTCTGGTTATCCATCTCCAAGGCTTTCCTTCTCCGTGTCTCATCCTCCAAGTTATGCGTTAGTATGGAAATCTGACGGCCTTTCTCTTCAATCCCTTTCTTGGCCTGAGAAAGTTCCTCCTTGAACCTTACCTCAAGCTCAGTCTTCTGCTGCTTGAGGTAGTTAATTTGCACCTCCAGTTCGTGTCTTCTCCTGCTGTCCCCAGTTTCTAAGGTACTCAGCTGATCCTCTGCCTTCCTCCTGGCTTCCTCCATGTGGCTAATGGAGACCTGAAGCCTCCTGAGCTCCTCTTCAAGATCTTTCTTCTCATTCAAGGTTTTATCTAGTAGCAGTTTCATGGCTGTGGAGTCCTCCTCTTTCTGCTTTGTAGTGTGAAGCAAGGTTGTCTTGTGGACGTGGATCTGCGACTCATACGTTTGTTTTATTTTAGTGATCTCCTGGTTGCACTCAGTTCTTACCTTAGAGACTTCAGACTCTGCGGTGCGGCGCCTGGTGGCCTCCTCGTCCAGCAGCGCCTTCAGACGCTCAATCTCCCGCTCCTTGTCCTTGACTGCTTTCTCAAAGTCGATCTTGGACCAGTTGAGCTGGTCAAGCTCTTTCTGCCTCTTGCGGATGAGGGACTCGTACTCCTCTTGCTGGCTGACGTACCGCTCCTCCGCTAGCCTTCGCTTGCGTTTCTCGTCTTCGAGGAGCAAAGTGAGTTCTGCCACGCGGTCGGTAAGTTCTTTCACTTTGATCTGAGTAGATTCTAGAGTGATCTTAGTGGAATGTTCGTTATGGAGCGCAGTGCTCGTCTCCCGCCTTATTTTGTCCTCTTCCTCTTTGGTTTTGGAGAGTCTCAGTTTGAAGTCAGCTAAGATGTCCTCCAGTGACTTATTTCTTTGGGAACTATTTTGGAGATCTTCCTTCAGCCGCCTAAGTTCTTCCTCCAAAACTTCAATTTTAGTGTTTTGTATCTAATCAAAAACAGAATTATGTAAGTATGTGTTATCAATCAAAACAGAAAAGAGAAATCGTTAAGCAAAATGTCAATGACTTTTAAGTATATTAAAAACACTTAAATCTACAAAATCAATCATTCATGATTAAGTCATGTGCAGTTTTGCAGCCCTTTAGCCTAAAAGAAGTCGTTCCATCTCAAAATACAACCTTGCAGTGCACAGCTTTGTGAATTCAGCATTCACCTAATTGAAAACACCGCACAATTTATCAAAGGTGTGATTCAGACTAAATATCCTGTACCGATGTTGCACAGTGTAGATATATCATGTAGTACTGTATAGCATGGAACTTTGACCTTTATAAAAAAAAAAAACCTTCATAAATCCGTCAGTTAGTGAGATGTGTTCCAGAGGCAAGCGTTCACCTTCAGCTCCTCCATATTCTTCCGCATCTCTCCGAGGAACTTGTAGTAGTCGCTTGAACGGGTTAGCAGCTCTATGTAGCGAGACTGCAGGTCACCCGCCTGATGAGAAAGTGTGAGGACATTTATGTTCTATCCTCTGCAAAAACCTAAAGTGGTTAATATATCCTTCAACAACTAATGAACAGAACTGACTACCGTACTACATCATTTCATGCAATTCCATGCAAATATCTGTCAGCATGTTTGCTCAAGTTAACCTGACCATAAGCTAATAATTAAGTAACCATCAAAATCTAAATATGATTTCTGATTTGTTTTATTTTCCCAGGTGTATTACAAACTAAACAGTACACTGGACTATTAACAGATAAAAATAAAACAAATGTGTGTATAACTACAAAAATGATACAATAGAATAAAAGAATATTAAAAAATAATTACATGAATTTTGATTTTCATGTATGTTTGAGGTTAGCGTAAGTTCAGGTGCGTACCTCCTGACTGAGCACGGTGGCAGGAGACTGAAGCACGGTCCTCTTGATGGGAATGTTGAGCAGAGTCTCCAAACCTGAACTGTATGATGCTAGCTGCATCTCATAGTCCTAACAGGAAGCAAACCAGAGCATCACACATGTGTCGCCATGAGCAGAAGGAGCTACGCTTACAGACATCTCACCACAGGGGCAGCGGCAGCTCAGTGGTTAAGGCACTCAGCTAGTGCTCAGAAGGTTGTCGGTTCCAGCACTGTTGAGCTCATGAGCAAAGTCCCTCAGCCCTCAATTACTCAAGATGTATGCAGTCACAATTGAAACCGTCAGCTAAATGCTGAGTGAGTTCCCTTAGGTTCAGCTGCTGGAGTGAACTGAGCAGTGATGTTGTGGATTTTTACTGTACAAAAGTGGAGTCTGAGCAGCACCTTTATGGAGTTGGCACACATGCTGGCATCGTTGTGCACATCCTCAACCTTATCCTTCTTGCCTTTGATCTCTGAGTGCAGCGCCTATCAAACACATCACCATGACATCAGTGACTCATCACAACGCTGGCTTGTGCAACATCGCCATGACATCAGTCTCATCACAGCTTGTGTAATACTGAGAGAATAATTGTAATATTCTGTTTTGTGAATTTAGATTATGTTAACAGCCTGGTCAACCACTCCCGTCACACACACAGAAACATGCAAAGATACACACTGCATAAACCTGTGATATGACCACTGATTTTTCCAGTCAATACACCCATCTTTAATCCTTAACCATTTATGAGATGTTTAACCAAGTAGTTTGTTGTCACTGGTAGTTTTACTGTGTTGAGGGGTGAGTTAAATACTGATAGTTTCAGTCTGTTGAGGGGTTAGGTGTGGCGGACCTTCTGCTGGTTGAGGTAATCCATGAGGACGTTCATGTTGCTGACTTTGGCTGTCTGCATGGTGTCCAAGCGCTGGCTGGTGTTGTCCATCCACTGTCTGAGCTGCGAGCTGCTCTGCTGATAGTGTTTTAGCTGCTTTTCCTGCTTCTCCAGGTCCCACAGCCTGAGACAAATAGCTTCAGGTCAGTCGCTTGGGCTCAAGGCTCCAACATTAGTGTTAGAGAGCATACAGACAACATCCACTCTGAATGCTGAAGAGGAAAGTACACACTGGACTAAAGTTTCTTTAGTCTAAAGTGTCTGTATCTGTCTCAGAACGCTGACCAAAATTCCAACGGCTTTTTACACATACTTTGCTGAGGGACATTAAAGAATATGGTTGAGTACCTGCATCAAGATACGCTTAATGCTGTGTGCACACCAAAAATAGACAGTAATGATGACAGTAAACATATCAGAAATGACAGTAAACGTATCAGAAGGGCTATTGTTTAGTAAACATATCAGAAGGGCTATTGTTTAGTAAACATATCAGAAGGGCTATGGTTCAGTAAACATATCAGAAGGGCTATGGTTCAGTAAACATATCAGAAGGGCTACTGTTAAGTGAACGTATCAGAAGGGTTACTGTTCAGTAAATGTAGGGTTAGGGTTCAGTTTGGGTCACTCTTAAGTTGTCTTGCCTGCTGTCGATCTGGGCCAGAACACGACGCCAGCGGTCGGACATCTGTCCCACCAGCTCTTTGTATTTGACCAAGTCCACATCGCACTGGTGGAAACTCTGGTCTATCTGTCCGTTCCAGTACACAGCCTGGGTCAGATCTGCCTCCATGGAGCTCAGCACATTCTTCTTCTGCTCCAGGTCGGCTTTCATTTGCTGCGCAAGAGCCAAACGACAACACTGGCTCACTAATGAACCCTGCAGATCTGAGAGACAGTGTGGGTGGGAGGGATCACAGGTCAGCTCACCCTGAGGCTGCTGCAGTAGTCCTGAAGCTTGGTCTGGTCCAGAAAGCCTGTGTCCTTCTCTGTCAGCTTCACCTCGTGTACCTTCACAATGTCGTTTGTTCGTATTAGACCATCCAGAACACCTCGCAGAGCAGTCAGCCTGAACCCCACACACACACACAGGCGCACATTTAGAAACATTACACACAAACACAAAGACAATTATGCACACAGAGAAAAGACACATACATCCACTGTAACAAAGACAGCTACAAAACATCACACACAGACACAAACACACAAACATCACACACACAGTCTAAAAGTAATGCATTATGCTCCCCATCACAGGCTGGCTGTGAACTGCATGTGCACAGATCACTGAGCCGGACACCAGAGAGAATCACCTTCCAGATGCTTTCTAGGTGAAGCCGAGTGCTCACCTCTGCAGTTGGTGCTCACCTCTGCAGTTGGTGCTCACCTTTGCAGGTAGTGCTCACCTCTGCACGTAGGCTGTGGAGAAGCTTTGCAGGCTGCCCAATCTCTGGTTGATGAGGTCCAGCTCAGAGCGCAGGAACTTGGCCTGCTCTGGGTCTCCAGCGGTGTCCAGCTGCTTCAAGACTGTATCTCGTAGCAGCAGGTACTCCTCCCGGATAGACTCCAGATCGTGGTGAACACCCTGAGTCAAGACAGGTTTATACTCTCTCACACGCCTTTAGACGCAGACACATCGAATGACTTTGAGTCATTCCTTCCATCAGCTCAACCTCAACCCTTCACAATGTCATTTGTTCACATCAGACCATCCAGAACCCCTCGAGTGTGTGTGTGTGTACCTGTAGTAGCTGCAGTCTCTGAGTGCAGTCCTGTACGCTCTTTTCATTATAAGGTATGTGCAGGTGCTGACCCAGACCAGCCTCAGCTGCATCGAGTCGGCGACGGATTGTGTTTATTTGCGTGAGGAGCTTCAGGTTCAGCGTGGAGGAGGATATGGAGGAGGGAGGTGGGTGGGGCACAGGGGGCACAGACCTGGATGGGGGTGCAATTTCACGCTCAATCTTGTCCCTGTCTGTACCCCTACCTCCAGCTCCACCCGTGTCCGTATTCCGACCCGGACCAGTGTCCTTGCCTGAGTCTAGTACGTCTTTGCCCGAGCTCTCTGTGGAGGGACAGAGTGACAAAAACATACATGGCATTAAATCTGTCAGCATTTCAGTACATCCCTCAAAAAATACGTACATCAATAAATCAGTTAAAGCTTCACCATGGAATGTAATGAAGCACTTACTGAATTCTCAGTGTTATTAAGGATAATTATAAAGGCCCTGCTGAAAGCAGACAGGATGATTTGCTTCTCTGTTCATATGATAGAACAGTTTGTATTTGAGTCTGTTTTGTATTTGACTCAGATTTGTGTGTGCGCACATGTGTGTGTGTGTGTGTGTGTGTGTGTGTGCATACTGCCTGATTGTTTGAATTGGGTCAGCAGGGCTTCGTAGTAGCTCTGTGCATTTTTATACTCCGACTCCAGGGTGCTCCTGTCTTCAGGACCAAATATCTCCAAGTTTTCACTTAACTTCAGGAAATCTTTGAAGTGGAACTCCAGACTGGTGATGATCTTGCGGTAGTCCTCAGGTTTCATGGTAGACAGCTGCAGGGAGAAGCAGACAGGCATCACCCACCTCACACCCTCCAGCTGCTTCTAAACATCTGCTTCCGCTTGTTCATACGGAGATGCTTTTACAGTAACAGGTTTTGTACTGTTGTTGATATATTCTGAACTGCGCAGCATTTATTTTCAAATAACTCGATTTACTGACATTTATTTCAACATAAAATCAGTGGCTGGTGTATAAAGGGGTCCTGTAAGGGACCCCGTAAAGAGCTCCATCGCTCCCAACCGGGAGCCGTATCTAAGGCGTCTTACCATGGAAAGTGTGAGGGACCTGATGTAAGCAATGTCTCGCATGCAGTACTGCCAGGAGATCAGACTCTTCAGGGTGATGTACATATGGTCCCAAACAGCCATGATGGACTCATAGAACTCTTCATTTCTGTCAACCAGACAATCCTACTGTTCAAACAAACCACCTCTGGCAGAGAATCATGGGAGTTTAACAGACTCTGAGTTTCATGGGACTGTTGTGTGTTCGAGTACTTGAGCTCACACTTGTGTTTTATGTGTAAATGGGTGTGTGTGCATGTGTGAGTGTGTTTGTGTGTACATGTAAATGGGTGTGTGTGCATGTGTGAGTGTGTTTGTGTGTACATGTAAATGGGTGTGTATAAGTGTGTGTCTGAGAGCGTAAGTACATGTGTACATGAAAATTAAATGGGTGTTTGTGTGTGTATGTATGAGAAAGTGTGTGTACGAGTGAGTGTGTAAGTGATCAGTGTGAGAGTACAGGAGTGAGTGTGTGAGTGATCAGTATGTGTGCCTGTGTATGCACGCACGCATGTGTGTGTGTATATGAGTGAGCATGTGTGTGTGTGTAGGATGTACTTCTGCGCCAGGCTGATGCTGAGGGGGTTGTGTGTGTGTGTGTGTGTGTGTAGGACGTACTTCTGCGCCAGGGTGATGCTGAGGGGGTTGTGTGTGTGTGTGTGTGTGTGTGTGTGTGGGACGTACTTCTGCGCCAGGCTGATGCTGAGGTAGTTGTGTGTGTGTGTGTGTGTGTGGGACGTACTTCTGGGTCAGGCTGATGCTGAGGGGGTTGTGTGTGTGTGTGTGTGTAGGACGTACTTCTGGGCCAGACTGATGCTGAGGGAGTTGTGTGTGTGTGTGTGTCTGTGTGTGTGTGTGTGTGTGTGTGTTGGACGTACTTCTGCGCCAGGCTGATGCTGAGGGGGTTGGGTGGAGGTATCAGGAGACAGACGGAGGGCACAAGCATGTCTAGACCTCCGGGTCCTGTCACTTGCCACTTACTACGCTGAGAGTTATCCTTCAGAATGCCCTCATCACCCTTAAAGATTCCCTTCTGTAATACACACACACACATACATACATGAGGAATAAAGCATGTGATGAAGAAATTATGTTATGTGTTAGAAGGTCTCATGGTGTGTGTGAGAGTGTGTGTGTGTGTGTGTGTGTGTGAGTGAGTGAGTGTGTGTGTGTGTGTGTGAGGGTGTGTGTGTGAGTGACCTGATCCTGTTTGAAGTCACACAGGGCCTTCACTATCACAGGGCTGCTGCTCTTCTCCTCTGGGTTGCGAGGTTTCAGACACACAATGTTCTTCGACTTGTTCACCAGAGTCTGGACTAACCTTTTATTCTCTATCACCCTCTCCCTTTCTTTCTGTACACACACACACACACACACACATCTTTATTCACCATCCTGGAGTAAATGTCACACAAAAGGCAATGATCATTGTGTGTGTAAGGCTGTTTGTTGTAAAATTGATTGTGTGTGTGTGTGTTCTACCTCCAGCTCTTTCAGCAGTACTGTCAGTTGTTCCAGTGGTGTTGATTTATCACAGATGAATTTCTTCCGGATGACGTTGTTTTCATTTTCCAGTTTGGTGTGTAACTCATATGCTTCCTTAAAAAACTGTAGACCAAAGTCCAACGTGTCACATACATTAAAGAACCCCAGAGCCCAGCGGAAACACCGGTCCCTCAACACAGAAGCGATTCTGGGATCAGACAAGCCTCTGCCTCAACTACAACTGTCTCCACCAGAATCTGAGTCCGTTCATGTAAATGCAGTGGGAAGGACAGATACATCAAAACTGAACCAGGAGTTATTAGTTCAAAAAAATATTTAATCTGTTTCAGACTCTGAACCCCACATCCTTTCCTCTGGGATTTACCGTTTCCTTCCAGAACCAGTGTGTGTGTGTGTGTGTGTGTGTGTGTGTGTGAAGGTGACGGTGTACCTGTGTGTGTGTGTTTGTGTATGTGTAAAGGTGACAGCTTAACTGTGTGTGTGAAGGTGACGGTGTACCTGGCTGTAGGCAGCGTTCTCCTTCAGGTGCACGTGGATGCATTTTGTTATCTGGAGAAGCCAACTCCACTGTGTCTGCAGGGTGTCCATGTAAGCCTGAGAAAACCACAAACACACACACACAGTGTGTGTGGTACCTGCACCAACAAACTCAACCAGTAGGGGACTTCTAGAGCAAACACATATCTGAGAGTTTAGAGTGTAATCTATTTCTGTGTGTGTGTGTGTGTGTGTGTGTGTGTGTGTGTGTGTGTGTGTGTGTGTGTGTGTGTAGGAGGAGATAGAGAGGGAAAGGAGTTTGATGACATTCAAATGACAGAACAAATAGGGGAGGGAAAGAGAGAGAGAAGGTCTCACCACAATCTTATCTGAGGCTGGATGGTAGTTCTTCAGTAGCTGGTCGACTTTGCCCTTCACCTTGTTCAGATCCTTTTCCTTATCCTCCAGTTCTTTCATCAGCCTCTGGGTAGAGACATGTGTGAGACTTCAGTGAGACCTCAGTGAGACTTCCCACATCAGTGAGACAGAAACCCCCTCTACAAACACACAATACGTGTGTTCCACCTAGAAGAGTCTCTGAAAGTGCCCTAAAGTTCCAGTGTTAATAAACACCAATTCAACATATCAGTTGCTGGACAAACAACAGTTACGTCATTGTGAAGTACATTTACTTGTGTGTGGACAAGTGTGTGTGTGCGTACGAATGTGTGTGTGTGTGTGCGTGCGTGTGTGTGTGTGCGTGTACACATTTACAGAGTAGCTCTCCTGTTTCTTGGGGATGTAGGCGTCGATTTGCTTGTCACCCCAGTTGAACATGAGCTCCTCCTCCTCGCGGACGTTCACCCACATGATGGCGGCGGAGATCTCCACGATGATGTCATGCAGCTCACGCAGCTGGGCGGCGCGGGCGTGCGACATTTTCTACATTCATGAGAGAGAGAGAGAGAGAGAGAGAGAGAGAGAGAGAGAGAGAGGGAGAGAGAGAGAGGGAGAGAGAGAGAGAGAGAG
>JAOYMR010000016.1:11303340-11317179 GCA_025802075.1 Tenebrosternarchus preto | reverse complement strand
GTGCAAACTGCAGGACTGTATAGGACTGTAGCTTGTTTTTATCAGAAATGCCAATACTGTAGGTTGTCACAGCGTAGCAACAGCATAGCGAGAGAAGAAACACTGGGACTTTACAGCTTTGGGTACAGGCAGTAAACACCAGACCGTGGAGACAAAGTATAACAGCACTTCACGGTAAGAGACCGTCACACAAAACAAAAACGTCATTTAAACATTTTTATGTAGCTATGTACAGTCTAATTCAAACGGGAGAGACATGAAGAACTCGGAATAAGTAACTATATAGTTGTTGTTTTTTTTTGCTACCTACGACAAGAACAGCATCTCTAAAAATAACCAAACAAACAAAAACAACAACAAAAACTTTTCCTAGCAAATATCTTGCACAGAACATATTTCCTGTTTTGTTTATAGGGTTAAGGGTTACACACCTTGCTTGAGGTCCACAGCCCCCCACTGAAGTCTTGGAATAGGTAGTGTATCCCTGCTGCACAAAGCTGTCGTTGAGGTCGGACTGGAAGCCATTTCCACTCATTACGAACTGACCACCATCATTTCTGATTGTACTAAAACCTGTGAGATCTTGTCTGGAGCCTGTCCTCCGAGATACGCTTGGGTATCTCATCTGCGATCCTTGCAAACTCATTTTCGAGCAGACGTTGAAGCCCTGCTAGCCTGTACTCTCTGCGCACACCTCGTCCGCCGTCCGACGGCGCAGACACCTTCTAGGTTAACAAACGCGGAAGAGTTCCGTTTTGGGCGCAAGACCACACCTAGCGGCGCTTCTGACGTCCAGCGTGTTCCCGGCTCTGTGCGGCCCGCCTGAAGGAATATTTCTCATGGGGTGGAGCTTGTCTGTAGGGCTGTGAGGCCTAAACCAAAGAAATTCTCACGCTCTCTTGTGAAGTTCGTTTTGACTGACATTGCAAAAGCCATAAAATGATTTTTCTAGAGGAAGTGTAATATGTCGTCCTATATATTACACGGAGTATATAGGTGAGTTTGGGTAAATCAGGGACATAGTATGATGTGATGGAAAACACTGGACCAGCAGGTTTCTTTACGGTTGCCAGGTGCTGACAGCAGACAGTAGAGTCACATCTACTAATCATCCGATCTGTGTGAAAAAGTTATATGGGAGGTAGAGAGAGTGAAAGGGTAGGACACACCCTATGTTAGTCAGAGAGACAGACTGTGTGTGTGTGTGTGTGTGTGTGTTTCCACAGCAGGCCAACACCCAACCCTGGAATGTCCTGACATAGCAAAGAGCTGTTATGATTCTCATGGGTAATTTTATATTTGTATTTGTATTGTCTTAGAAGCAACTGTAAATTCAAAGCAAACCAACATGAACCAGGCCCCTGTATGAGTTGTATATGTGTTGGAACACCAGTGTATTGAACATGTGTGCAGCACATGTGTTCTGACTCTTACTACAATCTCATAATCACTGATTCTACTGAGACTTTTATGACACAGAATGAATGTGTTAATCAACCTGGGCGATGTCTGTTAGCCAAAAAACCTGTCCTTCTTCCACGCCTTAATCAACCACACATCTGATCCCTGTCAGTTCTCCAGGTGCCATCATAGTTTATTTAGGTAAGATTTTGGAGAAAGTTTTTTTACCAATGGTTTTTCCTTTTATGAGTAGGAATAACAAACTTCCCTGAGAAACAAATCCATGTTTTCATAATTGCATGGTTCCATAATTCCGTGGTTCCATAACTCCATGGTTCCATAACTCCATAGGTTTAGAATGCAGTGTCCATGTCTTTTTCATGCTAGATTATTGTATTAGATTTTAAATTAGATTAAATTGTATTAGATTTTAAATATTGTATTAGATTTTAAATTCCACAGTGGTACAACTCTGACCTGTCACATCAATCTCTTAAAGGGTTTAGTGTGTAGCAAAAGAACAAAGTAGATTATCTTGTTTTGGTATAATTTCTCAGAGAAAAATACCTGTAAAACAGAATGTTATTTTGTTCACTAACAATGCAAATGTAACATCAAATTTTTTTTAATATGCTGTAAAATATGAAAAGGTCTATTATGCCCTGTGTACACAGGTGTCCACAGTAAGCCCGGGTGTGTCCACAGTGAGGATGGCTCTTTCCACTGTAAGACATTTCCCTCATTCATTAGTTTATGATGGTAACACATAATTGTTTTATAAAATCAGTATCAATACTTGAATGCATGGAACATTCTGTGCACAATTGATCCAGTTCCTAAATGGAGAGAGTGGTGTGTTTCCTCTTTAGCCTCACTGTTGAATATTTAGCACATTTCTAATTCTTTTTCAAGACCTGAGTCATCTCTAGCAGAGAGAAATCACATTGCTGGTGTGTGTATTTTCATGTATGAGTGGGGGGGGGGGGGTGGTTTGGGTGTGCCTGTGTTTGTACTGTACTGTACTGTTCACACTTGAACTTGCCACTCCTTTACCATTGCAATTTTTTTTTACAGTCAATTACTAAAGGAGAACAAGCTCAGACATACTACCAAACCTCAGCTCTTACCCCAACCAAAAGCAGAGCAGTGTGGCGGTTCTTCTTCCTCTCTCTCTCTCTTTGATTCTCTCTCTCTCTCTCTCTCTCTCTAACTCTCTCTCTCTCTTTAACTTTCATTATCTTGCGTTGAATAATTGACATATAGCTTTTTGCAGATTTCAAAACAAAGTTTTGTACTCTCCCTCACACTCTCTCATACTCTGTATTACATATCATGATTCATAATCCTTGATTAGCATCATTATTTTTTGTTTTTGCAGTATGTGTGTGTGTGTGTGTGTGTGTGTGTGTGTGTGTGTTCTAGAGTGTTTTCCTGCCAGGGGATGAGTCACTGTTTTTCTGGTGAAAAGTGTTTTCAGAATGAACCAGGAGGTTGTTTGGTGAATGTCAGTATCACTGCGGGTGGGGGTGTGGACTTGCGCATGTACACTTCATCTTTTAAGCCGGCAGGGAGGAGACTAGGGTGTGTCTGTCTAGCACCTTCAGCCTCTTGCTCTGCTATACCTTCACCTCTGTTCTCCTGGTCATTCCTCTCCGACACCCTCTGCTCCCATCTCTTGTTCCCTTCTCCGGCCTTCAGAGCTCCTGGTCACCTCCCAGCCAGGGTCAAAGTGATCACCAATATTCACTAAAGATTTGTGAACAGCTTGCATTTACCTGGATTTTTGCATTAATTGCTCCTAAGCTGTGATCTAACTGTCATTAAAGTTATAATGAGCACCATTAAAGTTATAATTGCCATCAATGAAGTCATGATGATTCCTATCTCAAAGTTGCCTTGGGCACAGCCTATTTAACATGATCAGAAGTTCTTTGTTTAAAGAATGATTCCACTAAATACTGCTCTTGTTCCATATTTTTCTCGTAGCGAACTTGTCAGGTGTACGGAATGTCTGCAGCTCCTTGGCTGCTGCTCTGGGAAGCTGCTCTTTGGAGCTGCTCTGGGGAGCTGCTCCCAGGCTTCTGTGGTCCTGCTTGTGCACTGACCTGTGCACCTCTTCCCCTCCATCCAAAGTAGCAACACGCTGAATTTCCTCCGCTGATAAACTCTCCCCCTGACAGGAGGAGGCCCATACCCACAGACGTCCGGTTCTGATCCACTCCACTCTTAATAGAACCCACAACTTTGTTTCTGTGATCATCTAAAATCTCTTTCTACACCACATTCATATTCCAAGAGCTTTCAGTCAGGAACAGCCAGCCTGACATGAACACCTGCCTCCAACGACCCTCTTATGAAAGAATCTTCCATATTTCTTCCATCAATTGCACTGTTTAAATTCACAAAAAATATCATTAAATATGACAGGAATGACAAAATGTTATGTGCGTTATAAATCATGTAAGACTGTCTCTATTTATTATTTTGCCTGAGAAGAAAATGAGATTACATTTTAGGAGCCATTTAATGACGTGGGCCTCACAGGCTGACGGAGCTCACACCACACTTACGAAGCTGGCTGGGTCCTCGTTAACAACTATTACTATTGAACAGAAACAACTGAAACAACTGTTACTATTTTTTTGTTATAGTTTTGGCAGCAGGAATTTCTGTTGGCTTTTGACGATATTTTTATTGTCTCTGTACACTCTAGAGAGTATCTGTAAAAGAATAAGCTATATATGATGTTTCATATGGTTTATTGCTGAGCTAGGAGCAGTGTGTGTGTGTGTGTGTGTGTGTGTGTGCATGTGTGATGCAATCTGAGTAATTTGATTGGGTAGGGAGGAGACAGTCAGTAAAGAATGCTGGGGCATCATGGGAAATTCACCTTGCGAACCATTCAAAAACAAACACCTGGCCGCTCAGACCTCATCTGTCTGAACAGTCTCTCTGGTGTGTGTGTGTGTGTGCGTGTGTGTGTCTAGGGGTGTGTGTCTGTGTGTGTGTGTGTGCATGTGTGATGCAATCTGAGTAATTTGATTGGGTAGGGAGGAGACAGTCAGCAAAGAATGCTGGGGCATCATAGGAAATTCACCTTGCGAACCATTCAAAAACAAACACCTGGCCGCTCAGACCTCATCTGTCTGAACAGTCTTTCTGGTGTGTGTGTGTGTGTGTGTGTATGTAAGCGTCTGTGTGAATCATTATTATATCACACTCACAGCCAGACACTGATTCACTTACACTAGTCTCTTATCCACTTCAACCACACCTGTGCAGTTGGACACACCTTCTAATGTCAGTGTCTGCTCCACGCACTTCTCCCCAGCAGCACCACACCACCCGTCCACTGTGTGTCACCTCCACCCTCATACATGTAGACACCAGCACTGCAAACTGCACCAAGGGAGCAGACTAGTGCAATAAAAGTGAGTGTGACACAATACGTGTCTCACAGATAATGCAGCACACAGAGAGGCGCCATGATAAAGCACACCTTTATCTGTATTATCGAAATATCTCTTTCAACTTTGAACGCAACTCTGTTGTGCCTTTCTGTCACGCTGCATTACTGCTGGGTTTCCCGCACAGCTCTTTCTCCTCGGGGCACAACGCTTAACGAACGCCACTTTCTACATCTCATTAAAAGCACGAAATGCACGGCCAGCCGAGCAGGAACAGGAACGTTCACGCTGTGCACCTACTCCGTGTGTTTGAAAAGCGGCTGGCGCAGCTCCACAAGGCGGGGCTCCAGAGGGAGGGGCTCCAGAGGGCGGGGCTGCTATCTGTCCATCATTCAGACATGTTGACTGTTGCAAAACACATCAGGTTTCAGCGACACTCCCCTGCCAGAGGCCCAAAGCAATTAAATCGTCTGATGATTAATGACACTCAAAATAATAAACGTTTTATATAAAGGACTACATTAAGAAAGGTTAATAATAATATTGACATTCCTATGATGATAATTAATAGTAATAGTGATAGCATAACATCTATAGTAATAATATACTCTTCAGCGCTCTGTGAATAACGCTGATATAGGCTGTGTACTTTGAGACCGCAGAGTTTAAGTATAGCTAGAAACATAAAGCTCTTCATTGATCACCATTTAAAGTCTTACAGTAAATGTATTTGTCTTGAGATCATCTGAACTCCTCGAGCATGAGGCCCTTGTTTGTTTTTCTCCCTGACAGACATTCTGCGATCATCGGTGAATTAATTCGAAACTTCAGCATTATTCTGCCTAAGAAGAAAATGGATGACCACTCATTACCCTCGTCTTATTTTTGGACATTGCAGAGAAGAACGTCTTTGTGACTGGAGAAAACCACCTTTGGGTCAGGAAGAGACCACCTTAACTGATGATTTTTTTTTCTCCGAACCACGACCTAAGTGCACATTCATCTTCCTCACTAACTGGTGTGAATTAATGCTGCGCCCTGGTCCAATTCCAGGCCTGGATACTGGAGTGCCAAACTAATTGTATCTATCCTTGCATGTTATAAACAGTGGATGCAGTTTTAATATTTAAACAAATCCTACCTCATGCCTGCACACTGTTTTAGGACATTTTTGACATTACCCAACTAACCAGGATAATGTACAAAATTTTACAACATATAAATTCATGCATAAATATGCACACGTGTCAACCAGTGACTAACAAGTCGAGTATCAACCACACATCCTTCAGGGGCCCTTTAAAGCAGCCTGTGGGCTTTGTTCATTACGTTGTACCTGTGTTCTGACACATCTAACAGAGTTTGATTGTGCAATTTGATGTGCCTTTTTTAAAGCTGTAGAGAAATTGCTTGGCTGTTGTGCTAAAAATAAAATCATTTACTTTCCCCAGTGAGTGTAAGTAATAAACAAATGTATCCATAAGAATTTTAAAATCTGGAAATAATGAAAAATATGAATTTGCACATTTAAAGTATTACGTGTTAATAAAACTTAATGACAAATTCCAGATTACTTGTATTTATTATTATTATTTATTCATATTCGATTATATATATATAAGCCAAGTTTTATTGGACTGTCAATTACTGTATCCTTCATGAAAACATCAAAAGCACCACATCCGAAACGCTTGGAACTCGAGTTGGTCTATAATGAAAACAACGGCTGCCGTACCCTGAAAACCCCGATCAACCTGCATATCCCCGATACGCTCCACATTTTCGTAGTGGTGCCAAAATGCTAGTAAACACTGTACGATGTACATTTACATCATTACCATAATCTACATTATACATTAACCTTGAAGTTCGTTAATAATATTTTTTTTTTGCGCATTTCAGTATTGGGGAGGTTACTGATGTAAAAAGACACTGAGAAAATAATATGAGGATAATTACATTGAATTATATTGTTTTTTTTCCCCCATGTAACACGCTTGACTACAGCGTCTGCAGAGGTTTGCTCACAGGTTGGGTGGTGTGAGCGATGACTTTCCTCCCCTCACAGCTAATAACGGCTTGTGTTAGCAGGCCCCTGGGGCCCCTGGGTAATGTGGAGCACTGTGGATTAATGACAATTACTGTAACTAATCCTGATCACTATTGTTTATCTAGTGATATTTCCAACAAGCCCACTAGCAAATGTTATCCACCCATATAACTAGCCACCTGGTTGGTAATGAATTGGCTAGCTAGCTGCATGATTAATGGGAGAATACAAAATTACTCTTTGCAATAGCTTGTGTATTGTTGTTTTCTAAATATTTTGTTTACACACACACACACACACATCCTCTCCAGAGAACAACTTATCGTTATCTGCTCACAAGGGCAGTAGGATCGTAGTGCTTAGGGCTTTGGTCTCTCACTCAGAAGGTTGCAGTTTTGAATCCCAGCTCTGCCAGGCAGCCACTGTTTGTCCCTTGAGCAAAGGCCCTTAACCCTCTTGGCTCCAGGGGCTCCATACAATGTCTGCTTTGTACAAAGAAGCATGGATATTGTACATGTGTATATGAATAATGAACAACTAAAGGGGTTCCAACTGGCCTACATGTTAAACGAGACGTCTGGCTTTAGGGCTGATAGTCCAGTTTTTCAGGTCCCTGTCCTCTTGAAGAGCACATTGATGGACATCTATTTGTCACCTGTCTAGAGTGAACTGGTAGCTGCTTTCCATTAACAATTGTTATATTAGTGTATTTTAGTATTTCAGTTTCTCCAGTTGTATTCCACTTGTTATGGATGCAGCTTCTAATCCAAACCTGCTTTAACATAGACCACTACGTACAGGAACACCACTGATCACAAAGTTCATTTTAGCTTCCTCATCAGCAAGAAACGTTAGATTTAACCAGGAAAGTGCTTTTGACAGGCCTTGTGATGTACATGCTACATCAGCTAAACTGTCTAATGTGTAGCTCAAACAGGTTTTGCAACATGAGTGGAATTCTATAGCTTAAAGCTGGGTTTAAAAAGCATAATATGTGCTTGGGTTTAATGCTTGGTAATTGTGCTTGTGTTTAGTGTTAACATAGTTTTAATAGGTTTAATACATAACAGGCTTAATACAAGCTATCTGTCTTTAGGTTAAGTGCACATGGGTTTAATGATAGCTAAATGTGATTGGGTTTAATACTAACTAGGTGTGTGTGACACTATGGAATGCAATTTTGTAAAGAACCCCACCCCCCCCTTTTTTTTAACCAGCTCTGTCATGCCGTGTCAGAGCCCAGGTTCTGTCAGCTTTGCCATGCCGTGTCAGAGCCCAGGTTCTGTCAGCTTTGCCATGCCGTGTCAGAGTCATGCCGTGTCAGAGCCCAGTTTCTGTCAGCTCCGTCATGCCGTGTCAGAGCCCAGGTTCTGTCAGCTCCGTCATGCTGTGTCAGAGCCCAGGATCTGTCAGCTCCGTCATGCCCACGTTCTGCTTGCTGTGCTCTTCCCTCCATGCCAGCAGAAGCAGCTCATGACATTAGCGATTCCTTGCTGTCTTCGCCGGTTTTGAGAGCTTGTCCAAAGTGCACTTTTTAAAAAGTTCTTATCTCATATTTTGATTTAATATCTGCTGCCATTCACCATCACGGCTACAGGCCCTTTCTCTGAGAAATTATGAGACATTATGAGACATTAGTCATGCTGCTAGTCCTGATGACGCAGTTAACAGTGCAACTTTTTATATTAGCCTATTTTTACCTTTTGTTTAATTACATTTTAAGCCTAACCCTAAGATTACAGGAACCGATTTTAAGTTTATTATCTCTCTTTCAAACATCTTTCACTGGCTAATGCTGGTTACTGTTTTTTCTTTCTGAAGAAAGTCCACAGAACTTGCTATATGCACCCAACCCTCCACTGAGTTGATATTGAAGAAAAAGCTTGCGATTCTATGTAACTTCCTTGTATGTACTTTTCCAGTAGCTGTTTGACATGAAGAATTCCCAGCATATGCCCAAGGCAAATTGGTGTGTAAGTCACACATAGGGTAGAGTTCAAATAATGATAACTGACATCTTAAAAAAACATCATATTAATCCCAAGGGGCTGAAAATGGAGATGAGAAGTCTTACAGGGGGTGGTCGTTCTCATGGTTCTGTTTAATTGGGGGAAATGACATCCCCTTGAATTTCTCCTCAAATCAAGATCTGAATATAGTTCAAATTTTGATTAAAAACATGTCCACTCATTATATTTTACCCCCCAGCACCCCAGCAGTGGAGGGAGGAGGAGTGGAAATGCAGGGATGGACAGTATGGACTATGCTATCTGAGATACAGTCACTGTGTCTGGGAGCTCGCGGTGAATCTTTGTGTCAGAGTGACATTCACAGAGAGCCAGAGGAACACACAGAGCTTCGGTCACTGTTCACCCTCCTACATTCCTTCTGATGACAGGTTCATTTGTCAGAACAGCCCAGGAAAGATTCTCAGATATGCTGATGCCACCACCACTGTGAGACTCATGGAGACTGCAGAGATTCTTCCTCAGGTTCCAGATCAAGGAGCCACATGGCAGAATCATGAAGATTCTTCAGTATTAGCATTTCATTCAAATAAAATCTGATCACAAGTATCATCTCTGCGAAGCTCTAAGAGAGACGTTATTTCCTCAGATAGCTGAAGCAGGTCGGAGACTTTTAGCTGCTGTCGATTTTGCTTCACTCTGCATTCACGTGTAGTTTTCATACATTATCTGTTACTGTCTGACATGGAAACACTGACAAATTATTTAAGACATAAAAAATGACTGGATGTGACCAACCCTTGCACATCAAGTATTTCATTTCCCAACACAGTAAATTTCCCCATTGTGGGATTAATAAAGGATTATCTTATCTTATAGTGACTTGATGTGACCAATCCTTGCACAATGTATTTTTCATCCCCTTCCCTCTGGCAGATGATACGAACCACTGATTACCAAACTGGCCATGCTGGGAATAGTTTCTGTCTCTCAGAAGAGTGTGAACGCTTCTCTTTAGAGCTGAAGTCATTTTCAGTGTAACATGAGGACTGGTAGACATTACTTTCAACTTTCTCTTTCAAGGGTAAGTCCAGCACTTTAGTCCATTAATTCATCCATTAGTGTCCTTGTGTGTCCTGAAAGGCGCTTAGAAATTAAATTCTATTATTATTATTATTATCATTAATAACCCCTGGAGTCCTGGATTGCTTTGAACCAACTGCGTTCCCTGTACCTTATTGTTTGTGTATTATCCATTTTTGCATTCTCTGTGGTTTTGAGCTGTGACAACTATAGAAAAAAATAGCCAACAACTGTTTGGTTAATACATGCTGCACTGCGATATTATTGACTACTTCTTTTTTTTTTACTCTTTGATTTAAAAAACGTCCCCTTTGAAAAATCCTATTTCCTGAAAACATTTTTGAAGCGGAAGTAAAATGGACTGAATAGTAGTTCAACATTTCTATGACAAATTCCATACTGTTCTTTCTATTGTGAACCACTAGGGGGCAGACCTGCTCAAGCGATATAAGTAAGTATAACTGTTTATGCTGTGGCTAATAATAATTATAATAATAATAATAATAATAATAATAATTATTATTATTATTATTATTATTATTATTATTATTATTGTTGTTGTTATTATTATTACTATATTATATTGATAATATTATAATAATATTATTAATATTGATAATATATTATTATTATTATTATTATTATTATTATTATTATTACTGCCACTACTACTAATACTACTGATACTGCTACCATTGTTGATTTACTATTACAAGTGAAATAAATACAAAGAAAATGATTCTAATGCTTAGCATGTTTTTCTTTATATAGCCTATTCTGTGACGTTTCTCAGAAAAATCAGCAGAGAGCAGTAGATGTTCAAAAATAAAGTGTGTGAATGTATATATATATGTGTGTGTGTGTGTGTATGTGTGTGTGGGTGGGTGAGTGACTGTGAGTTTGCGTGTGTGAGTGTGTGTGACTGTATGTTTGTGTGTTTGGGATTGATACTGTGTACATCTTTAAAATCACGCTAAACAAAAAATATAACATTTTAAATATTTCTATTCCTATTGAGCTACAATCTTCACCCTTGATCGTCAGGGTTGGGGGATGAGATGTAATGTCCCCTGTGGAGTATTCTGTGTCATTACATTCGACATAACTAAACTGTTTGTAAAGGCCGATTGACAAAAGTCGACAAACAACTGAGATTCACAAAGACGTCTACTGTTGTTGCGAGGCAGTGCTGAATCAATGCACAGTAGCGCGGGGAGGGCGGAGGTTTCTGCCAGGTTCCGCCTTCCAGTGCTCCCGGGCTCCTGTTTTTCGAACCCCGCTGTCGATGAGGTCGCGCGAACCGAAAACGAAATGAGGCTAAATGCAACCACTGCTGTTTACGGCGCATCACCGAGTTCCGTGCTAATCGGATGACGCATGTTTTGATTCGCCCAAGGACTGAAGGACTATGACAACTGCTTCAGCCGGCGCTGTACGTTTAGACAGGTGTGTTACCTGTAGCTGCCAGAAGAAAGGGGCAGGTTTATCGTTCTTGCCTTCCGACACGTTTCACTGTCATGTCGATAAAATACATGTAACACATTTATTTCGATTTATTGTAGGTAAATGGCTGATCTTGGGTTAAAGGTCACCAGTCACTTTTCGTTGTAGTCGCGCTGTGTTTTTCCCAGTGTTGACGAGAGAGGTAAGCCGACCGGTACATTTGACCAGTACAAGTCAACGCAGAAGAGTTGCCACAATAACTATTTACGCGTAAAGCCCAAGAAACCACTCCCTGGTCACCCGGGCAGTCGTCTTTCTTTTATTGTAAAAACATTTATTGGCTGTGAACAACAACCTCAGGCGCGCGGACTCTGACGCATTGTGGAAACGACTGCGGGACTGCCGAACCGGCTAGGCTGCCGACGGGCGCATGTATGTGCGAAACGGCGATGGCTGTGTCTCAGCTGGAAACCGAGGATCATCAACCAGAGAACGGCTTCGTGACACCAGAAACCGCGTCGCCGAGTCTGCTTTCGCACATTGATGGTTGCGTCTTACCATTTCTCGGCGGATTCGGGAAATACCAAAAACAGCTTATCGTCTTAACATGGATCCCAGCATTGTTTATCGGATTTAGCCAGTTCTCAGACAATTTCCTTCTGGCTCAGCCACACAACACCTGTGTTCAACCGACAGTAAACACCACGAACTTGTCAGAACCCCTCTCTTTGTTACCTAACGCTACGTATAATAATGAAAGCGCACGTGCCGCCGGTTTTTCGACCAATGTCACGCTCAACGACACGGCTTCCTTGCGGTGCATGTGCACGCAGTGGAAATACGAACTGCAAACGGGGCTCGTGCAGAATGTTGTCACTAAGGTAAGGGTCGCCGTATACTCTTGTCTTCAAACGAAATAAACATCTTTACACTTATTGTAATGTTTTTCACAATTTCCCCACTCTGGCAAATCCGAAACGGATATGAGAAACTCGCCGCATTGTGCCACAGCTAGATTGGGTAGCACGCGACTCACGTTTGTAGACAACACAAAAAGGGTACATTATAACCAGGATGCAGCATTACAATAACCAGCAATACAATCTGTCTTACGAACTACACAGTACCATTTCAGACAAAAGCTACGTTTAGTAACCAGTTTAAATCATATATACACGAGGGAAATAAACAGTCATCGGAAATGTTACATATGATAAAAATGCCTTAAATATTGAAATTCGTTTTATCAACAATAATCCCTTTGTTAGAAATTACATTTGTAGATGAGGTAACAAAGTTAAGACGGATTCGTTGATAAAATGGATTCGTTGTATTGAAACTGCAGAAAAAGCATCGCATTGCTGAGCGCGAAGAATGTGAGTCACCCGCAGTAGCAGCTGACGAGGCGCGAGCTATCGCAGGGTAGATGGCACTGGTTTCCCCTCGTGCTCACCGCGAAGGAATGTAGCGATTACCTAACGCGTCAGAATGCTGACTCGGTGCTCTGGCAGAGTGATGATAGCAAGGTCTCCCCGTTTTAACGGGCCCTTGCTTATCTGAGCGTTGCACTCAGATATTCGTGTAAGGCCTTGAGAATTAACCACGCGCTGTTTTCTGATCCGTTCTTTTGTACAAATAGGACAACGGGAAACGGGGATTCTAGCGCGAGAACACAGTCAAATGAACATAAACATGCTTCATACAATTCGTCTTGCTCGTACCTAAGGTTCGACAATTATATTTTCAGTTGTCGCTTTACAACTACACATACGACCCTCCTCCTGCTATATGAGCAGCATTTTAAATAAACTTTCTGTCAGTTTATTTTTTCCTGCCACAGTTTGAATGGTTATTGCATTATAGACGACAAAGAGCCCGTCGTTCTTACACGATCATGCCACTCACACCCTGACTCGCACCATGACTCGCACGTCATGTTGGTGGTGCAACATGTGACCAACTGGGGCTTTCCATGTGTCCCTGAGTGTTTTGGGAAGCTGGTTTCTTGGGATCTGTTGTTTGGTGGGAACGAACAGAATTGAGCAGATCAAGCCCTGAACTGCAATCGAGCGCCTGGCGCTGTCGTTTTTGGTAGGTCGTACCTGGGACTCCGCGTCGTCTGACGTCGTCAGGTTGTCTGTATATGAGCTCCTTACCTCAGCACTTTGGATGTGTAAAAGACGTGTGTAAAATCAGCCTGTATGTCAGTATGGAGCTGCTGCGTCCAGTCCTGGAGATGCCATGAATTCCAGCTGTATCATCATCATCATCATTATGACAGGGTCAAGTAATGAATATTTGTGGCTGGTTATAGACTGCTAATAAAAGTGCAATAAAGCATTCCTATTGATTGATTTAGCCTATTGATTTAGCCTATTGATTTAGCCTATTGATTTAGGCAGCACTTAAAAATTCTGCTTCTTACAGTCCCTCAGTTTCCCTCCCTCTTGCCACAGCTCTAAACAGTGTGTTTGTGTGTGTGTGTGTG
>JAOYMR010000016.1:11281073-11296924 GCA_025802075.1 Tenebrosternarchus preto | reverse complement strand
AACATGGTCTGATACTCACCAGCCACTTTGTTGGGTAACATGGTCTGATACTCACCAGCCAGTTTGTTGGGTAACATAGTCTGATACTCATCAGCCAGTTTGTTGGGTAACATGGTCTGATACTCACCAGCCACTTTGTTGGGTAACATGGTCTGATACTCACCAGCCAGTTTGTTGGGTAACATGGTCTGATACTCACCAGCCAGTTTATTAGGTAACATGGTCTGATACTCACCAGCCCAGTTTGTTGGGGAACCGGGTCTGACACTCCCCAGCCAGTTTGTTGGGTAGCGGAATCTGATACTTACTCGCCACTTCTTTGGGTACCGAGGTCTGATACCCACCACTTCGTTGGGTAGTGCAGTCTAAAACGCGGTCTTAGTAATGAGACACCGTCTGCCCTGTGAATTACTCCTAGACTCCAAGACCATTGGCTCTTCTGTGGACTTTGTCTCACTGGTAGCTGCTTCATTCCTCTTTGGTTTAACTGCTCCTCTCGTCACCACCACCTGTTCTGACGTGTCTAAAGCCTGAAGAAAACTGTAGAGCAACATGGTCTGGATGGTTTTGGCTCTGAAACATCAGAGTGTCACCTGAGGAGGAACATCTGTCTCCACTTGGAAATATCCCACAGACAGGCTGGCTGATTCATGTCCTCTTATTACCATATGACATACACACTGTACCATACACTTCTGTAACACAACATACACACTGTACCACACACCTCTGTAACACAACATACACACTGTACCACACACCACTGTAACACATATTACCATATGACACACACACTGTATCACACACTGCTGTAACACACTACCATATGACACACTGCTGTTCAACACTCGACTATCCATACAAATACACACTTACAATTGGCGATGTTGCTTAGCAACAGGAGTTGAGTTGATGAGCTAAGACAAGAGAATCTCATACACACACACATACACACACACACACACAGAGCCACCCCCCCACAGAATCTCACACAGACACACACACACACACACAGAGCCACCTCCCAGAGAATCTTATACACACACACACACACACACACACACACAGAGCCACCCCCCAGAGAATCTCGTATACACACACACACACACACACACAGAGCCACCCCCCAGAGAATCTCATAAACACACACACATACACACAGAGCCACCCCCAGAGAATCTCATACACACACACTCACTCACACACAGCCACCCCTGTAAGGGGAGTGTGGAGGAGCAGCTAACAGAATCACTCTGAGCTAACTCTGATCAATTCAATTCAAATGTATTTATATAGCGCTTTTTACAGCATGTTGTCACAAAGCAGCTTCTCTCCAGGATCACACTGAACTCACTCGAATCACTCCAGGATCACACTGAACTCACTCGAATCACTCCAGGATCACTCTGAGTTAACTCTGAGTCAACTGTGAGATCTCTGGATCACTGAGCTAACTCAGAGCTAACTCTGAGATCACTCCAGGATCAATCTGATCTGACTTTGAGTGAACTCTTGAGATCATTCCAGGATCACTCTGAGTTAACTCTAAGCGAACTCTGAGATCACCCAAGGCTCACTGTGATCTCACTCTGTTCTTACTCCTGTCCCTTTCAGTTTGGACCCTCATTGCAACTGTAACAAAAAGATGTATGAGTTAAAACTATAAACCCATATAATCTGACAGACAAGGATGAACACAAAAACACAGACGCACACACAATATATTTACCCAGCTGTCTGACGAGCATGATCACTACAGTATTCCACTTGCTTCATGCCGACAGACTCCAGAATGGAAGTGTTTGTGTGTGTGTATGTATGTGTGTGAATGTGTGTGTGACTGTGTGTGTGTCGGGGGGCATTCACTGAGCCCTATCTGCTCTAACCATGTGTGATAGAGGAGAGAGAACAGTTTGTCCTGTGACACTCAGACGCTCCAACTGCAAGCACAAAGGGTTCTCTCTGCTCCCTACTGCTTCTCTCTACCCCACCCTCTCCCTCTTCCTCTCCCCCTCTCCCTCCTCTATCGCTCTCTCTCTCTCCCTTATCTTCTCTCTCTCTATCCCTCTCTCCCTCCCCCTCTTCCTATCTTCCCATCTTCTCTCCATCTCTCTTTCCCTTTCTCTCTCTCCCCCTCCCTCCCCCTCTCTCTCCCCTCCTCCTATTTCTTTTTCTCTCTGCATTTCTTTTGTTTTCTTCTCTACTCTCATTCTTACATTTTTCTTCTTTCCTTCTTTCTTATTTTCCTTTATTTTCTAAAAACTTTTTTGCTTGCTAACAGAAAAATACAGTCCAGGAGCCAATGCTCAGCACCAACACTCTTTACATTCAGATATCAGTGTATGTACTATTCATAGTCCAGGAGCACCATGCAAACACGCTGTACATTCAGATATCAGTATATGTACTAATCACAGTCCAGGAACATCGCGCCAATACGCTGTACATTCAGATGTTAGTGTATGTACTAATCACAGTCCAGTAGCACTGTGCCAACATGCTGCACATTTAGATATCAGTGAATGTACTAATCACAGTCCAGGAGCACCACACCAACACACTGTACATTCAGATATCACTATATGTACTAATCACAGTCCTGGAGCATCACACCAACCCGCTGTATATTCAGATATCAGTATATGTACTAATCACAGTCCAGGAGCACCGCACCAACACACTGTACATTCAGATATCAGTATATGTACTAATCACAGTCCAGGAGCACCACACCAACACGCTGTACATTCAGATATCACTATATGTATTAATCACAGTCCAGGAGCACCACACCAACCCGCTGTACATTCAGATATCAGTATGCACTAATCAGAATAATCTTGCTGTATTTCTCTTAGTTGCTTACATATTTCAATCGTGCATTTACTCTCTTTTCTACTGTCCTACCTGGACATCCCTTACTCCCTCCCTGCACTCCTCTGCTCTTTCTCTCTCTCTCTTATCTGTGTTTCATAAACATCTTTCTCTTATCTGTGTTTCATTATTGTCTCTCTTGCATTTCTCTGAGCACTCCCAAGCTTTGTTGGAGACAAGACTAGTTGCTGTGCTGTTGCTAGGCAATAACTCTGCTGCAGTCTAGCTGTCTCGAATTGCTTCACCATTCTTTCACTTGAGCATACACACACACACACACATACACACACACACACACACACACACAAGGTAGAACATGGTAGAACATGCACATGTGCAGGTCTGGGTGTAGGAAGCAGCTCCCGTCAGAACTAAAGTGGTGTTATGCACCAGCGCGGCTCTAACTGCCACTAAACCCTCCATCTGCTCCTGCAGAAAATCTGCTCACCATTAACTCCATAAAACAAAGTAGCAGAATGAAAGAATCAATGAATCTACGAGTGCATGAAGAGATGGGATTAAACGGGTCTTGTGACAAACATTTGGGCACTGCAGAGCTGAGCCCAGCACTCTGTGTTCAGAGTGATTATGCAAAAAGTGAAGTGCTGAAAAGCTGTTTGTGTGATCATGCAATCTGCTTCCTCTGCTCTTTTGAGAGACTGAAAGTAAATTATCAACAGGCAAATTTTGACCTTCTCCACAAATCTCAAGTAATAGTCAGCCTTCAACAGTAGGGACTGTCTGCATCTTTTTATAGCACAGAGATTCCTTTACAGAATCAAAAATAGACTCCAGAATTAGCAGATTCTTACTGTGCATTTTCAAACCTCAAGTGTTTCATCAAGATATCATGTGGCAAATATTGTGCAGTAATATGTGGGTTAGATCCTTTGTTTTGATTTTTTAAAGGATGGTTTGTTAAAGTGTTAATGGATTTGTATTCTGTATTATATCTAATTTTAGTTGGAATTTAAGGTCTTCAGTTTATTAGAAGAACACTCAAGTCCAGTCAGAGGACTACTGTGTAAAAGCCAAAACAATACGAAGGAATGAATACAAATCAATATGAATCAATATGAATCAGTAAGTGTTCTTTTCAGTGACTGAGTGTGTTGACATGGAAAAATATGTGTTTGTGTGTGTGTGTGTGTGTGTGAGTGTGTTGAGAGCTGCTGTTTACAGAGTGTCAGCGTAATGGTTGTGTGTGCTGTGGCAGCACAGAGCAAATGTGTGTGTGAAAGAGCAAGGTCATTTGTGAAAACAAGCTGAATTAAATTTTTAATGTACCATATTCGTTATAGCACAGAGCTAATATCCTCCTCAGGAAAAGGACTGAGAGGAAACACGGAGCTCATTAGAACATGCGGTAGATGGGATTGGCACTGTTTTCACACTCCACAAAAACTGGTTTTACTTCCATGTGATCCGGCTACAGGTTAAGGCTCCACACCCACCTATTTGCCTTTCATGTTGCCTGGTGATGTCGATACAGAGGGTTTCTGAGTGGCAGAAGTAGAACATGTGACCAGTGTGTATGTTGGTAGCTGTTCAATCTTAGGTAGCTGTGACTCAACACAGGAAGTGATACTAAATTCAACACTCTATCACATGCAAGAACACACACACAAAACAAGCACTGAGTTTTACCTGCTGTCAATTCCAGTCAGTCAGGAATTTGAAGATCTTGGGCCGTTTGTTTTCAGTAATATCAGACAGTTGTGATCCATTGCTCTGTGTACATGTGTGTACATGTGTGGGAGGTTCTTTGTGAGGGAGGACTGGACTGTTCTTTTTCCACTATTGGTTCTATAGAGAAAAGTCCTAACTCAAACCTAACTTAGCCCTAACTCAGTCCTAACTCAAACCTAACTTAGCCCTAACTCAGTCCTAACTCAAACCTAACTTAGCCCAAACTCAGTCCTAACTCAAACCTAACTCAACCCTAGCTCAGTCCTAATTCAGCCCTAAACAATGGGAGAGCTGTATACAGGGGCCTGGTGTGGGTTTGTCCAGGTTCAAACTTGACTTCAGAGCCTGCTCAAATTTCCAAACAATGGTTTGGGCCAGTGAGGGCACTTCTGTGCAGAGTGCGTGTGGGTTTTGTGTAGGCGTGCCCAGGTCCACGGTCACCGCAGTGGGCCACATTCCAGGATTGCTATCCTAGACGAGGCCTGAGGTAGTTTCACGTGGGTTTGCTCAGGCCCACGCTGACCACAGTCGGCCAATGATGACTGCGCACACACACCTAGTTGTGATTGTGATTTCTGTATGTTTCAGCACCTGCATGACAGCTCAATCCTTCTCCAGCTGGAGCTTTCTGTCAATGCATAGGGAGGTCAATAGCGAGGCTAATGCTAACACTAAGGCTAATGTTATTGCTAATGCTGGAAACTGAATGGAGACAGAGCTGCTTCAGCTCACAGCAAGGCTAATGCTAATGCTACTTTAATTAAAGCTAGTCCTGCTACCGCTACTTTCCCCTCTTCTGAAACTGACAAGTTTCTTACTTGGTGCTTGTACTGTTTTATTACGACTAAACCTGAGTCACTGGATGCTGGCTGGAATTTTTAAACAAAGTATTCCTTTGAGTCCAGTTAAAGTTGGGGGTTTAAGGAAAACTCAAAAAGGTGGAATGAGAGGGAGCTCAAGGTGAGTGGGAAATGGTAAATGTTGCGCACAACTCTTAAGTTCAGTTGTCATTTGAACACACAGTTATGAGATTAACAGTTGTTTATACCATTTTAATTCATTACATAATTTACAACACGCTTCAATGCTTAAATAAATAGGGCCCATTGTACGGGACAAATGGTCCAGTGGAGCTGTGTTTGTCTGCCTCAGCTTGATAAGATAATGTGATGAAAAGAAGAAACATTTTCTTGTTAAAAGTGAGATAAGAATATAAGGAACAGAAAGCCCAGATTAGGTGGTGACAGTACAGCATTTTGTCTAATTGGCTGAGAACAGCAGATTTCCCACTGTGGTTTGTTTGATGTGCTGACAGCCACATTTTCTCTTATGTCTTTGTGTCTGGTGATTGTTTGTTCTGGCAGAAGTTTGTTTCGGGCGATTTTGCCAGGATTTTGGAGATGTTCCACTCTTCTGTTTGTAATCAGATTTGTATGCTGATGTTTTCTGTCCTCTTGTGACTGGTCACTCTACATGCTCTGCCTGTGTCTTTCAGGAGGTTCAAATCCAGAGGGCGAGGCTTAGAGATGAACAGAATACTACTTTTTAGTCTGCTGAGTCCGCTTTTAAACATTCATCTGTAACACCACATTATCAGACACTTTACGTTTTTTCCTGAATCGACGGTGTCCAACAGTCTTCAATGTACAGTTCCTATACAAAGATCAATGCTGTGATAATGATGAACAAGTTCTATATCAAAAGCTGTTGTCAAAATGAAAAAATAAATAAAATACTGAGTGACACATTCAAACTAATGGGTTCCATTCTAGAAATACTTGGGACCACTCTAGAACTACTGGTCTCCTCTCTAGAACCACTTGGCTCCACTCTGGAACTACTCGATTTCATTCTAGAACTCATGGATACCACTCTAGAACTACTGGGTTCCACTCTAGAAGCGTTGGATTATGTAACACCCAAATATAACGTCAGCCATGTTGTTGTCAGTGATCGCTAGGGTTTGTGCTTGTGTCGAATCTATGAGCAGCAGTTCCGCTGTGTGCTGTGAGGATCGTGCTGTGTAAGAGAGAACCAGGACAGAGAAGGTTCACTGATTACTCCTGCCATGACGGCAGCTGCTATACAAGTCGGATGAATCACTACACCTCCAGGCTTCACTGCTGGCTCAGCTGAAGTGGGCAAGAAAGATCTTGCTATTAATCAAGTGGTAGTGGAGTTTATATGCAGAATCATTCAGCGTCATACTTGGCCACGCTTCCGGTTCTGTTTCGGGGGTTTTGTGCTTCTGTAAACTGCAGCAAGCTACACAACAATAAATGGTAACACTTACCATATCTTTTGTAGGATCCACTACACAGTCAGTCATGTGCAAAGTCTTACAACTGTGGACTATAAATATTTACAGTTTTTCTTCTCTTTTCTTTCATTCTCTGTTTCTTATTCCTTCATGTTAAATCTAAAAGAACGTTTGCTCTCCTCACTCCAGACTCCTGACTCCAGACTCCTGAGCACAGTGGTTTCTTGCACTTGTTGTTTATGTTTAAAATGCCGCTGGTTTTCACTGACATCATCTTTGGTGTTTCATGTGTTTCTGTGTGTGGAGATGAACTGATTGTACTGTTTGTTCTCAGTGGAACCTGGTGTGCGATTCTGCATGGAAGGTCCACATTGCCAAGTTCTCACTGCTGGTGGGATCCATCTTTGGGTACCTGGTGCTGGGGGTTCTGGCAGACTGGTGAGTGTATCCCAGTATTTCTTAACAACCATGAGGGAAGAAATTACACAAGCTTTAGGTTTTAGATCTAATTGATCTGGTAGCAACACAGGGGACTTGTGGGAAATGTAGTCCTGTTCACCACTGCCAGTAAGTTTAACTGAATGTTGGTAATATCATTGCAGGTTTGGGCGCCATCCTGTCCTGATAATCTCTGTGTTCTTCACGCTGGTGTTCGGGATGACAGTCGCCTTCTCTGTTGACGTCACCATGTTCAGCACCCTGCGATTTTTTGAGGGCTTCTGCCTGGCTGGAATCACGCTCTCGCTCTACGTCCTGAGTGAGTATCACGCTCTTGCTCTGCGTCCTGAGTGAGTATCACGGTCTCGCTCTGCGTCCTGAGTGAGTATCACGCTCTCGCTCTGCGTCCTGAGTCAGTATCACGCTCTCGCTCTCCGTCCTGAGTGAGTATCACGCTCTCGCTCTACGTCCTGAGTATCACGCTTTCGCTCTGCGTCCTGAGTGAGTATCACGCTCTCGCTCTATGTCCTGAGTGAGTATCACGCTCTCACTCTACGTCCTGAGTGAGTACATGCCCTGACTCTGGTTCCACTGCATCACTACACACATACACAGTCCTGTGGTTTGGTTTTCTTTAATCTGTCACCATCATTTGCAGACAAATATCTGAGCAGTACCAGTGACATTGGCCAGCTATCTGCGTGCACTGCCAGTTTGTGTCTGTATTTACAGACTGTCAGCGTAGTCTTGGTTGAGAAGGTTTTGGGGTCATAATGGGGACATGGTGTGGGTCAGATCTGCTTTGTAGGGACACTGTAGAGGTCATAGTGGGGACGCTATGGAGGGCATAGTGGGGAAGCTATGGAGATCATAGTGGGGACGCTATGGAGGGCATAGTGGGGACGCTATGGAGGGCATAGTGGGGACGCTATTGAGGGCATAGTGGGGACGCTGCGGGGCCCAGTGCTGCTGGCAACACTGCAGGGTGGGGGGGGGGGGGTCAGTGCACCAGTGCTGTGTGTGGTTTTGGCTGCGTTGGGCTGATGACTCATGTGCTGCAGCACGTGGGTGCTGTTTGGAAAAGAGGGACAAGGGTCAGAACTCTTTTTGTTTGTGCATGTGTGTGTGTGTGTGTGTGTGTGTGTGTGTGTGCATGTGTTTGTGTGTATGACTGTGTTTGTGTGCACGTATGGGAGTGCATGTGTGTGTGAGGGTGTGTGTTTGTGTGTCTTGGAGAGCAGAGCGTCATGTGTACACAGCACTGTGGGCAGGAAGAGAGCACATGGTATGGACTCTCTGAGCAACACCTGATTCGGTCGATCTCGGCCAACCGGACTGGATGGCTGCTCGGAGTCTTAAGGCATGTGTGTCTGTATCCTGGTGGTTTTTCCAGGCTGTGTCCAACACTCCCCCTGTGCTCTGCGGTGAAGGGAAGGCCATTCAAGTCCACCAGCCCAGCCGGAACCGCCTGCTGGGTTACTGTTCTGACACGCTCGTCTCAGACGAACTGCTGTTAGTCCGTTAATTATCCACGGTCAGACGTGCTTAAAAAAATACCACATTCAGCTGAGTTATTTGCTTTTAGTCTGTGCAAGTATCTACGTAATTTTTGTTGTGTGGAGAGTGTTTGAATGTAATATTGTGGTCTTATGAGATGACAACATCCAGTATGTTGAGAGAAAGTGTTGTGGCATGTTGTTGTGGGGGACCTCAGTACAGTCCTCTTTCTGATCTGGTCAGTGCTAGTCTTCAGTCAGTATGACCACAGTAACACAAAAATGATTAGTTCAAGCTCTTTTTTGTGGATTCAGTGTATAATATTTTCGAGAATTATCAGCTAGAGCACCAGAAACTCATTTCCTTGAGATGGAATAGAATCTCTGCACTTGGCAGTCAGGAGTGAGTGCTTGTGTGTGCTTGTATGTGTGTGTGTGGGTGGGGTGTGTGTTTGTGTGTGTGTGTGCTGCTAGTCTCTGGATGCTACAGCATTTCTCTCCCTGTTCCCCAAAGTCTTCCTCACCAGTGGTGACCTTTAGCAGGGGCCGAGTTCTTTTCTGATGAGCTATAATCCTCTCCAGACTGCTGTTGCTGGGGTGATGGACTTGTCGATAATTGCCTGCATGTGACTCCAGAGATCCGGAGTCCTGTGTGGGCCAGTTGCTCTGATTTCCTCCACACCATCTACCTCAAAAACCCACAGAGTGATCAGGTAGGATAGTATGATTTGTGAAGCCCCGCCTGGGGGAGGAGCAACCAGCAAGGGGCAAGGCTATACAGGGACCAAATAAATCTTAAAGTTAGAATTCAGTTAAATTGCAATTGATTGTGGCAAAATCCCATAATCAGCAGAGACTTTTTAATAGCAATATTTTTAATACACGTACAGCACCTTGTAGTACATACATGCAGTATATGTGTCTGTACAGTGTGTTACAGAGTATGGAGTATGTTATAGAGTAACACACAGTACCATCATACAGTGTCTTCAGTGTAACATACATTAATTAACATACAGCATCCATACAGTACTTCACATATAGACATGTAGCAATCTAAAGTAACCTGCACACAGTGATACAGCATCATACCCTTTTTATAAAATGATATAGCAGATGGTGTTATACTTGCAGTATTATTTAAACTACAGTACCTTTTAACTCGTATACAGTCTTACAGAACCATACAGTACCACACACTGTAAGTTAGTATTATATTGTAAAGTTTTGTTCCGGATACGTAAAGGCATACATTACACAGTAGACAACGTTTAATGGTAACAAACAATACTATAAAATGTGACATATTATGATTGTGTGTCAGGAATGGTATGATGTAATATGCTGTCATTTTGTGTACTTTGTTGGTCATGATGGTAGTTGTTATAGTGATCTGTTAGAAAGCCGTGTGTAGTTTATTCTAAGATTCTTATTGATGGTAGTTGTTATAGTGATCTGTTAGAAAGCCGTGTGTAGTTTATTCTAAGATTCTTATTGATGGTAGTTGTTATAGTGATCTGTTAGAAAGCCGTGTGTAGTTTATTCTAAGATTCTTATTGTTTGCACTCTGGGAGATGAAGGCGTGTGTGTTGATGTCTGTGTTCTGGGCATCTCGGGAGTGGCACCAGTGCTCTGAGCACTTTACTTTGGTAAACTCTAAACAGTGTCACACTGATTTCAAGAACACACTCACACTGCACACTGTCACGAACACAACCTTTAGCAAACACACGTTCACATCTTACTCAAACTCACTAGGGGTGTGTCTGGTGTGTGTGTGTGTGTGTGTGTGTGTGTGTTTGCACTCACAGAGCTCATTTTACTTAACAAACACGTATCTCTCTGCATGTTCTCTCACTGATCATGTTTTTAACACTAGTTATCCATCCCCATCTTTAGTGCAGGTTTACCTTTGACCCCTCCCCCCCGCCCCCTCTCTATATAGCTACTTTGTTAAAATGACATTTGTGGACACTGTGTTGCAGCTAAAGTTGATTGTAATTGTACACTGGGAACTTCAGGGTTTTTGCTCTGAAGGTGAGAAGGTGAGCAATCGCTGTGATGTGCAGTGGATCTCCATACTGACTGGTCTTAGACTAAAGTTGGTCTGAATGGACCCTATGAATGGATGTGTGCAGGGTAAATGTGGCTGTTTCTTCTTTACACACAGGTAGGCTGACCTTGCCTTAAGACTGCAGGGTCCAGAAGGTTCTGCTAGTATTTGGCACAATCACCAAAGGCTGCAGGGGGAGGAGCAGAGTTTTAATCCAGGCTTAATCTACATCTAATCCAGAACTAATCCCGACTTTCTCGCCTTCTGGCTTTCTGCTGACTGTAATCGTTGTGTGCTGAGTGTGAAATGTACCCAGTCCTGATTTAGTCCAGGAACAGATTGTTGGCACTGCCTGGGCATGTGTTCTCAGTGTGGATGAGCCAGAGTATCTGCCTGGTATTCCCAGCTTCTCATATCACATCAGGTTATTGGAAACCCACTGTGACATTTGATCTGTGTATCATGTATATTCATTCAGGTGCTGCTTTATCTAATGGGTTCAGTCCAGGGTTACACATGTCGTGAGACTCTTCTCCTTCAGACCAAACCCACTCAGAGCCCCAGGCCTCTGAGATTCTTGTTTGTTTGTTTCTGTTCGGTTTGGTTTGTGGATCAACACACCTGCAGTAATGCCAAGCAGAAACAGCACAGCTCCTTTAGACATGAGACCGATCAGAGTGGGTGTTAGTGAGCTGTGTGAGATGTGGGTGTGTTTCTGTTTGAGCCGTGTGTGTGTGTGTGTGTGTGTGTGTGTGCTGGAAACCACTGATCCAGTGTTCACATTTCAAAAATGTGTTCTCTGGAGTTGTGTGTGTGTATATGTGTGTGTGTGTGTGTGTGTGTGGTATGTTTGAGCAGTGGAAGCTTTGGTGTGTGTGTGAGTGTGTGTGTGTGTGTGTGTGTGTGAGTGTGAGTGTGTGGGACAGGTACTGCTATGTTATCCCCATACTCTCTGAGCGTGCACGTCTGAGTGTGCACATGTGTTTTTGTCCTTTTATTTGTTTGTATGGGAGTTGGGTAGACAGGCCTTGGAAGCGTATTCAGCATATAGATCACTACCCCTCACTACAGGAGCTCTGCGCTCTAGTGATGACCTCACACACTAGAGTTGCAGTGTGGTCTGGGAGGATCGCCAGTCCTGTCTCCCTCCCGCTGACGGGCTGCTCGTCAGGGTCCGTGTGCGCGTGTTCCAGAGCCGGTCAGCGGTTCTCCCATGGCGTCGTGGCCCTGGCCCGGTCCGGTTCCACTGCTCTCCAGACCCGGCGCGTATGCTCAGGGGCCAGCGCCGGCTGCTCCGAGCTGCTGCCGTTTTGGGTTCCTCAGACGGCATATGGAGGAGGAGCTGCGCCAGAATCTGTCCCTGCTAAAATCTGCTCCCACCAAAATCCACTCGCTTGCTTTGTTTAGAACAGAGCTGATTATATTGTGACTTGCCAGGGCTGAGGGTGGAGTTTGGACCGTGGTGCTGTGGTCTAGATATTGTTCTGTAAGCATTAGTGCTTAGAGAGCAAGGCCACAGCACTTAGGGTGGAGGGTGGAGGACTTAGGGCTGTAGAAGCCTGATTGTGCCTTCAGCCCTGATCACAGCTGGGGGAGGCTGAACGTGTCTGCTACGCAGTGCTGAGTGTGTGTGTGTGTGTGTGTGTGTGTGTTTGTGTGTGTGAGTGAGTGTGAGTGTCTGTATGTGTGAGAGTGTGTGTGTGTGAGTGGATGTGCACACGTGTGTGTACGTGCGTGTGTGTGTGTGTGTGTGTGTATGGATAAGGATGTGTGCCTCATCACAACACTCAGCAAAGCCCTGAACTTTGACACTGATTCATCAGTAACCAGCCAGTCAGGAAGCCAAGGGCTTCCCCAGGTATTTCCAGTTCTTACGCAGGTACCCCTCCCCCCCTTGTTTACCGGCAGCTTACTCAGTAATATCTGATTCATATTCCTGAGCCCAGGTCAGTTGGCAGGCAGAGTGTTTGCTTCATGCGCATATGGATTTGAGAGGTACAGCAGAACAATGGTCTGTTTTGTCCTCTCTTTCCTGTACGTGTCCTTGTCTGTGGTATTACATCCCCTGATCTCCTCTCACTCTCCGTCCCTCTCGCTCTTCTAGCCAGTGGGACCTTGTCTGAGAGTTTAGTCAGTCCAGCTGATTAATGTGAAGGCCTACGCTAGCAGAATTTTGGCATTTTTGGGATATGTAAAATACTTTCAGAGTTACTGAAAAGAGTGGGGTAGTCTGTGAAAAGGTGTGTATGTGTGTGTGTACGTGAGTGTGTGACTATGTGCGTGTGTGTGTCTGTGCGTACTCACGAGTGTGTGACTGTGTGTGTGTGTGTGTGTGACATACAAACCCACTGGCCCAGGCAGAGTGGAATGTATTTGAATATGGCACATCATGGCAGCAGGCCAGGGATTTCACATGTGACTCAGAAAGGTCACAGTCTGAGCTTGGGCCAGTAGATACAGGAACAACCCACACAAACACACACACACACACACACACACAAACACAGCAGCTCCCCCATGTGGTTTGTTTACAAAACTCTGATCTACCAAAGATGCAGAAAAAAGCAGTAATACTTTTTGATCTCTGTTACCCAACCCTCTTACCCAGAGGTTAACTGTGTGTGTGTGTGTGTGTGAGTGTGTGTGTGTGTGTGCTAAGCATTGCCAAATGATTTCCATTGATGTGATGGTATTTTGGACACCTCATTATGTAAATGACCTAAACCACATTTTCATTTCACACACAGAAACTGGTGCATCAGTACAGTTCTGCACACACACTTTACACACCTAAACCTTATCTTCACACATACACATCCTGGCACATGTAAACCACATAAATGTGTAAACCACATTTCCACTAACGCTGTTTTTTAATATTTCAACACTAATCTCCTCACACACTGTACTTAAACACTAACCCCATCTCCACATACACTATACTTAAATACTAACCCCATCTCCTCTATCTGTACAAGATCACTTCCACTAACCTCAGAAACCAAAGTGACGTGCTTCATGTTCCTGTCCTCATGCCAGCACCATCAGACTCATTCCTTCATGGGAAAAACTTCTGATTGAAATTCTGGGTTTTTCTGGAGGATCCTGCCGTTCCTCTTGCTATTCACTGTCTTATCAGGATCCTATCCAAGCAGCTTCCTGTGCCAGGAATGCTGGGAAATTGGCACCAGAAAAGTGATTTCATCGTCTGAAGCCTTGGAAATATCACCTGTACAGTGGGCTTAGATATGAACATATGGTACTCTACTGGTTTCTCTTTCTCCTCCTCTCTCTCTCCCTCTCGCTCTCTCCCCCCTCTCTCCCTCTCTCTCTCTCCCTCTCTGTCCCTTTCTCCCTCACTCTCTCTCTCCCTCTCTCTCTCCTTCTCTTGCTCTCTCTCTCTCTCTCTCCCTCTCTCTCTCTCCCTCTCCCTCTCTCTTTCTCTCTATGACACCATTCTGGTTCCACTGCACTGTGAATATCAATCACCAGGCTAAAAGAATCGATGTCTCTGTGCGAGGCCCTTTGAGCGAGGCTGCAGTGTGAACAGTAGCTGCTGCCTGCTCTGTTGCTGGAGGTTTCACTGAGATCCTGAGGGTACAGACCTCTTTCACAGTCTCTCGCAGCTCAGCCACAGCTGAACCCAAGCAAGGTGACACTGTAGAATGGTGACAGTTAACTCGTTAGGATGGTATGAAACACTTTAGCAAGTCTTAGCACTTAAGATTAAGATGATGTTAACTCTCTGGCAATTAAGATCTTAACACTAACCATTAACATTGTATGAAGTTCGTGTTGTTAAAATGATGTTAACTCAAAATGAAGATGATGTTAACTCTCCAGTAATTAAGATGATGTTAACACCCTAATAATTAAGAAGATGTTAACTCTAGTAATTAAGATGGTGTTTACCCTTATGCAGTTTCAATGATCTCAGTGCTCTGTCCATTAAGGGAACTCAGGAACCCAGCAGGCTCAGTGCCAGGCCAATGTAGATGCTGGACAAGCGCTGTCTTCTGTTTCCATAGGGATGGAGCTGTGTCTGCCTGGCTGGCGCTTCTCCATGACGATGGTTGCCAGCTTTGTGGTGCTGGCGGGACAGCTGCTGATGCCAGGGCTGGCTGCGGTGTGCCATGACTGGCAGGTCCTGCAGGCCTTCATCATCTGCCCTCTGTTCCTCATGCTCTTCTACTTCTGGTGAGCTGTTCCTCTCTCTCTCCTCCTCTGTTCCTCATGATCTTCTACTTCTGGTGAGCTGTTCCTCTCTCTCTTCTCCTCATTTCCTCATACTCTTTGACATCATTGAGATATAATGGCGATTCCTTTCCCCTTCCAGACTCATTTTTCTGCTTTTCAAAACACTTTGCTTTTTGGTCTTGATTTTGTGAAGTAATAGAAGGAATCATCTGATTCACCCCAGAAAGCAGGAGAGGCATCCAGCACTGTTCTGTCGTCCAGCTCTTATCTCTCTTAGAGAGGCACCATGATACAAACTGCAGAGAGATTTTGTAAGGACTCATAAAGAAAGAATAGTTTTTTTTTGTTTGCTTGTTTTATTTTTGTGGGTCTTTCTGGGTCATTTGAATGTAACAGAAGTGCTATTTAGAGTTAAATAACACCTTAAAAATGTCAACAGAAACAGTGTGGTTCCTGGATTAGCTTATGTCCTCTGTGGTGTAGTGTAGTGTTTGAAGTGTGTTCTGTAGTGTAGTGTTTCTACAGTTGTGTGTGTGTAGTGGTGTAGTGTAGTGGTGTAATGTAGTGTGTGTAATAGTCTAGTGTAGTGGTGTAGTGTGGTGTGTGTCATAAAGTGCAGTGTGTTTAATTTGTGTAGTGTAGCATAGTGTTTGTAGTTTGTATTGTAGTGTATGTACTGTAATGTTTATAGTGTGTAGTGTTTGTATTGTGTAGTGTAGTGTTTGTGGTGTACAGTGTAGTGTTAGTTGTTTGTAGTGCAGTGTTTATATTGTGCGGTGTAGTGTTTGTTGTTTGTAGTGTGTAGTGTTTGTAGTATGTGTAGTGCAGTGGTATAGCGTTTGCA
>JAOYMR010000016.1:11259900-11280973 GCA_025802075.1 Tenebrosternarchus preto | reverse complement strand
GTATGTAGTGTAGTGTTTGTAGTATGTAGCGTGCAGTGGTATAGTGTTTGTAGTATGTAGTGTAGTGTTTGTAGTATGTAGCGTGCAGTGGTATAGTGTTTGTAGTATGTAGTGTAGTGTTTGTAGTATATAGCGTGCAGTGGTATAGGGTTTGTAGTATGTAGTGTAGTGTTTGTAGTATATAGCGTGCAGTGGTATAGTGTTTGTAGTATGTAGTGTAGTGTTTGTAGTATATAGTGTGCAGTGGTATAGTGTTTGTAGTGGCCACTCTGCTTCACGTGTCTCCTGTTCTTCAGGCTCTTCCCTGAGTCTCTGCGCTGGCTCCTCGCCACCCAGCAGTACAGCCGCTCGAAACGGATCATGGAACGAATCATCCAGAAAAACCAGGTCAACAGGGACTTGGATGAACTGTTGGCAGGTACTTGGAAATGAATAGAATATTTTTTTAAATGTATTTCTTTATTACAGCTATCAGAAGACAAAACTGGTGGATATTGTCTATAAGTGTAGTATCAAGGAGCAGGCAAGTTGTGTTGAGGTCAGATGTGAACCAGAATAGCTGCAAAACTGTTTGTGTTACCTGCCCTAGAGTCCGTTTAGCAAACATGCCGCACCAAAATCGTCTGAACAGCGTTTTATCTGCACAAAGGCTGACGGAGTGCAGATAAGCAAGTGAGCTAGTTAGATATTAGAGGAGGCCTCTTTTATAGGGTGAGTGGTCACATAAACGGCTCAAAGGAAGTCAATCTCACAGCCTAACAGGATCTCAGCCTCACAGGCTATAGCTCATGGGCGATAGCCTGTAAATGGCAGCCTGTTCCTCTGGTCTGAGCTGGGACCTCAGTCATGCAGCTGTATCTTTGCCGCAGGCAGAAGTGCTGAAGGGCTCATAAAGACCCTGCTGAACAAATGGTCCGTGCAAACAACCCAAGCCGCCAGACACGAGGACACAGACCAAAGCAATCAATTACCCATGCAGCTATAGCTGTCACCTCTCCAGAGATCTGACCCTGAATGGATTAGCTGGTCCTGGTCATCAGGCTGCGGTGACTGTCGTGGTGAGAAGGCTTAGCTTGGGTTTGAGAGGCTGTAGGCTCAGAAAATGGGTTGTGTGTTTGAGTGAGTGTGCTTGTGTTTGAGAGTGTGTGTGTGTGTCTTTGAGGGTGTGTGTGCGCGTGCGTGCGTGTGTGTGCGTGCGTGTTTTTGTGTGTGTGTGATCTTAGCAGCCTGAGATGCCTCATGGGAAAGGATCAATAGATCTTATTTTAGCTCCCACCTGCACGGCCAGAAAAGAAACAGATCCAGTGGTGTGTGTTACCCGCCGGTCCTGTGAAGTGTGTTTTCACTCCTGATGTGTTTTGTCTGTTGGTGGAAGCCACATGTGGGTTGATCTGTCTATCCAGCAGCTATTTTATCCTTTTGTTGGGAGCTTTCGACCCTCCACCCACCCTCCACACCGTCCTCCAACCTGTCCTCCACCCTACACTCCGCTCTGCTCTCTAACATTAACCTTCTCCTCAGAGCTGCACAGGGCCCTGCCGAAGAAACCCAAGAAGACATGCATCGTGAAAATGGTTGGCACGAGAAACCTCTGGAAGAACATCGTGGTGCTTTGCGTGAACTCGTAAATGTCTCTTTTAATACCAATTTTTAGTGTTCATGTACACTGTGTGCGTGCGCGCGTGTGTGTGTATGTATGTGTGTGTGTGTATGTTTGTGTTGTTGGTATCACAATCAGTTGTATCTAAAACACATTTTATGCCAGTACCAAGAGAGACCTGTTGACCTCTTTCTAATAATCTCTCTCTCTCTCTCTCTCTCTCTCTCCTCCTCTTTTTCACTCTCTCTCCCTTCATCCCTCCATTCCTCCCTCTACTCTATCATCTCTTTCCATCTCCAGGTTAACAGGGTATGGGATCCACCACTGCTTTGCGCGCAGTATGATGGACCAGGAGGTGGAGGAGATCACCATGTTCCATAACTTCTATGCAGACTACTACACCATGGCAGGCATTGCTGTGGCATCCTGCATGGCACTGTGCCCGGCTGTGGGGCTGATGGGGCGACGTGGAGGTCTGCTCATGTTCATGATCATCACAGCACTCGCCTCTCTGCTGCAGCTGGGCCTGCTTAACCGTGAGCAACACACACACTGCAACACACACACACAACACACACTGCTACACACACACACACAGCAACACACATACACACACACACACACACACTGCAAACAGACATAGCCACACACAAACACACACACTGCAACACACACACATACACACACTGCAACATACACAGGAACACAAACGCACACTGCAACACACACATTCTCTCAAACATACATACACACACACACACACACACACTCACATTCACATTCACATATACACACTTAACCACACACACATACACTAGTTCTCACACACAAGCATTCACATTCACCCACAGATTCACACACACCAACACATTTCACAGCACATACACAGAAACACATATAACACACAAAATACCCCCCTTACCTGTACACCACATGTAACACAAGTTCACACATATAAATGTAATGTAGATATAGCCCATAAACACACGTGATTAGGCAGTAATGTGATTAAGTGTGTACTGTCTAACACTGTCTGTTTCCCTCCCTGTTGTATACAGTACTCGGCAAATACAGCGTCCAGCTCAACATCGGTACAGTACAACCACATTCACATCCATCTGTCCGCATGCCTTTAGCATTAGCATTAGCGCACAAACTTCCTAGATACTCCCACAAACTCCGTCTCGCAGAGGTCAATGTTTAGCATAGTAGTGTTTAGCATGTTAGTGTGGTGGTTTGACGTGCTAGTGTTTAGCGTGTTACTGTGGTAGTGTTTTGTGTGATAGTGTTTAGCATGGTAGCATTTTAGTGTTTCGTGTGCTAGTCATTAGCATGTTAGTGTGGTAGTGTTTAGCACGTTCGTGCTTGGTGTGTTAGTGTTTAGCGTGGTTGCCTGTTAGTGTTTTGCGTGCTAGTGTTTACCATGTTAGTGTGGTAGTGTTTACCGTGTTAGTGTTTACCGCATTAGTGTGGTAGTGTTTAACATGTTAGTGTGGTAGTGTTTACCGTGTTAATGTGGTAGTATTTACCGTGTTAGTGTGGTAGTGTTTACCGTGTTAGCGTGGTAGTGTTTACCGTGTTAGTGTGGTAGTGTTTACTGTGTTAGTGTGGTAGTGTTTAACATGTAGTGCGGTAGTGTTTACCGTGTTAGTGTGGTAGTGTTTACCGTGTTAGTCCAGCAAGCCTGTTAGGTTTAGCGTGTTAAGCTACAGGAAGCAGGCAGCTCAGGCTGAATCCCATCCATCTGCTCCTTTCATTCTGAGAGGATCATGCAAATCGTCCTAATTCTGCCAGAGTCCAGGGGCTCTAATGGAAATGACCCCCCCAGGAAGCTGTAATAAGAACAGATGTCTCCCTGGCTACCCTCCATGGGGCCCCAGCTGAGCACAGCTCCACTAGATATTCTGTAACGTGAAGAGCAGAATGTTCTCACTGTAACTCTCCCATAATTACGTTCACTATTAGTATCAAGTGTCTCATGACACAGCGATTGTTTCACAGAGAAAGAGTGAGTAAGAGAGCAACTGAAAGAAATGGAGAAACAGGTGGAGACATCCTGAGAGAGAGAACACATCTTTAGGATATGGATTTAGGCTCCAGAGGAGCTGAAGCAGAGCAGTTGAGAGGTCACACACTAGGATGCAGTTAAACAAACTTATTGCCTGTTAATTAGGAAATGTGTGGTTTTCATTTCCATGTAAATACTGTGTATTTCCTCACTTAACTCTCTGACTCCCTCCTCCTCTCTGGTCTCCTCTGTTTTCATTGCATTTCCACAGAGCGATCAGACACCCTGAAGTCAAACTTCTCTGTGGCCTTCTCCATCATCGGCATGTTTTCATCTCATGCAGTCAGCAATCTGAGCATCTTCTTTTGTGCAGAAATCACCCCTACTGTTATCAGGTAAGCCAAACCAAACCACAACATATTGCTTTTTGGAACAATCCATGACAGTCTTTGAATGGAGGGGGTAGAGTCTGGTTTGTCATTGTTAAAAAGTTTATTTCAGTCTAAGGGTGGAAAGCTATGCATGAGCCTAATTAGCTTAAAACCTGATCAGTTTATTTATTCCTCTTGTGTTAAAACTGCAATTAATACAAGTTAGAGCACCCTCTGGTGGTGCAATCTGGTGTTGCAGGTGGATGGGAGGAAGGCGTGGATTTGTATCAGCAAAGCAAGCGTTTGTTATTTGGAACTGTGTTCTACTTGTGCACACTTGTTTCTTTGTCTATTGTGAAAAAATCTCAGCAGATGTATTCTGAATTGAGCACATGTGCGTGCAAACGTTCTTGAGTCTCTGAGTTAGGGAGTTAAGCACAGAGGTTGTGTGTTATTATGAGCCTGATTATGCATTGTGTGTGTCTGTTAATATATAAACAGTATGTATGTATACAGTGTGTGTGTGTTGTGTTGTGTTGTGTTTGTTCTGGTGTGTGTGTGTGTGTATTGTGAGTGTGTGTGTGTGTGTGTGTATAGTGTTGAGGTCTGTTTGTGTGTTAACATTGTCTCTGTTGTGCAGGGGTGGAGGTCTGGGTCTTGTTCTGGCCAGTGCAGGTTTTGGAATGCTTACAGCTCCAATCATGGAACTACACAATCAGAAGGGCTACTTCCTGCACCATGTCATCTTCGCCTGCTGCACTCTCATCTGCATCATCTGCATCCTCCTCCTGCCCGAGACGCGTTACCAGCCGCTCCCCGAGACCCTGGCCGATGGCGAGAGCTACACGCGCCAGCCTCTCCTGCCCCCACGCAAGCCGGGCGAACAGCGGCACCTGCTGCACAGGGGCAACAGCCGCGAGTACGCCCGCGTGGGAGACACGCCCCTCCACGAGGCGGCCGCCACCGTCATCTCTACCATGGAGTCCACCGCTTCGTCTGCCGTGGACCTGTCCGTGCCGCTGGACGCGGGCGAGACCGACACGCTGCCGCTCTGCGTTGTGAAGCCGCCCGCCGACTCGGCACCGCCTTCCTTGGACCCCCTCCTCTCCTCCGTCCCCAACACCTCCACGCCAGCCAGCGCTCGGACACCTCAGCCCGCCAGAAACGGCTCTCTTCCGGATCTGATCGTCGGTGCCCGGACCCCGGTGCCTTTACAGAAGGACAGAATACAGACTCCGCCTCCCCCTGGGACTGACCGCGCCCCTTCTCCAGCATCTGCACCTGGAGAAGTTACTGGCTCCGTTGTGGTTCATACTCCTTCAGCCAATGAGAGCAGAAGCTCACAGTCTGAGACGGACTCTCACGTGGACCATACTGTACATCCCCTCTCAGACTCTCTCTTGCCTGTCAAAGACACTGACAGGCATCGTGTCGCTGACTCCACAGAGGGCCCAGTAGATGGCGCTGTGGACATGAGAACCATAAACCCCCCTATAATTTTACTGCCCCCAACAGAGGACTCTCCCACTCACCTTCTTAAGGACGTTTCCCCAGCCCACTCGACACGCTCACCTGTTTGTTTAGTTAATGACGTTCTGCACCCCCCCTCTCCAGAAACCCCTGCTTTAGCACCACTTTGCTCTTCTCCATCATCGTTAGATCCTCGTCAGCTTCAATCCTCTTCATCCCCAATAGATTCTGCGTTTTTTGCGTTTGACTCCTCAATGCCTTCCATCATAACGGACTCCGCCCGTTTAGAAACTCCTTCGCCAGCTGCCACCACTTTAACTGAAGATCCATTCTTGGGGATACCCACTGCAGCTTCTCTTGCTACAGAACCAGGCCACCCCTTCACAGTGGACTTGACGGTTTCCTCACCCATAGACTCTGGTATGTCTCTATCTGTGGACTATACCACTAGCACTGCTAACAAGGTGGGGTCTTCATGATGTGTGGCATGGCTGGGGTTTTCCCTGGAGAGCAGCCGGGCGCGGGGAGGCAGTGCAGGGCTCGTATCAGCCGCTTCCCACGAGCCGCTTGTGCACACCAGAGGTTGCGGGAAAGGGACTTATTAATCAAAGGGAAAGAGCCGTGGCTCGAGCACAGCCACTCGGACTCCTGCACACTTCTGCACGCAGTAGCCAGAGTTTTGATTGGTGCTTTTAAATGTGGTGAACGACGCCAACATCAACCAGACCACCAATGAACACCTGGATAATACTGGAGTTCCCTGATTAGACGTGGTAATCCTGTGAAAAGGCCTTCATAAGGCAACCAGTAAATACTAGTATAGTAACAGTGCCAAGAGGAACCCTCTCACAATCTTATGATTGAAATTTACTCTGTGATTAATAAATGGGGGAGAAAAAAATCTGGGAAATTTGATAATGGGACCGTTGCTATATTTTATGCATTGGAAGACACCTGGATAAACTACTTTTTATGCAAAAGAGATACTGTTGGTGTGCTCAGCTGATTTTTGGTTAGTAGATGATACAGAGAGTAAAGGTGCTCTTTGGTAACAAAGCTAGATACTAGAAGTTCACTTTACTTAAGACTCACTTACAAATTGTATTAAAACAGACATAATTTTTTAAGCCAAATCCATATAAAATTAAACGGGGTTGTGAGATCAGAGAAAACTACCCCTGCCAGGGCAAATCAGAGAAGGCTACCCCCCTCACCCGTCTGTTTGTGAATCAGCTGTGTATATATGTGTAATTATATAATCAGCTGTGTATATATGTGTGATTATATACTCAGCTGTGTATATATGTGTGATTATATTCTCAGCTGATTGACAAAACCCACCCAAACAGCAAGAAAATTAATAACAAAGAAACAGAAAAAGTCCAAAAACTACAAAAACTAAAACAAACATTAAAAAACTAACAAAAAAAACCCAAACATTTAACCTCTACCATGAATGGAAAAAAGATCCTAAACTTCCACAATCAGCCCAGGGAGTAGATCAGAAGAACTTCAGTCTACTGCTGCCACAGATAATATTCTTTCATCTCTGTACCTTTTACTCTTGAATATGAAGGATTTACTCTGATGTGCCTGACCAGAGCAAGAAAATGCCATCCATATATTGGCTATAACAGTTTCTAGACCCATTGTAAACATGCTTTCCCAGTAACCAGGAAAAAAAATAGGCACAGTGGTGCTGTGGTTGTCTACAAAAAAGAAAAGAAAGGCATTATTATTTAATGTCCATGTGGTAAGGGTCAACAGAGCATCATTAGGAGGAGAAACGTTTGGTCTCTGAGTTAGATCGTATTCCAGAGCTCTTATTCCTTTCTGATGATCTATATTGGTGTATAAAGAATCCAATATTCCCCAATCCAACCAATGTCCAAAGGTTTACATAACACATTCATAGTGTCCTGAATTTAAGAGGGGAGTTACATAGCAAATAGTTTCATTAAAAAAAGCATTCTGTTAAAGATCCATTTCTTTTCAGCCACATATAGAAAGATGCACTTGGTTAACTCACTCTCGTTGATGGTTTTCTTTCTTGGCTTCCTCAATAATCAATACTTTATCAACAGTTTTTAAAAATAATAATCAATACTTAATCAATACTTATATAAAAGCTACTCTCATTTGGCTCTGAATATTGTCATCTAGACTTAAGACAGACTGAAACCCTGATGAAGGCAGTGGCCACATCTGGGTAACATTCTCTAATCTGTCCCCGTGGGTGTAACATTCTCTGATCTGCCCCAGTGGGTGTAAAATTCTCTGATCTGCCCCAGGGGGTGTAACAGTCTCTGATCTGCCCAAAACTCCTTCCCCTTTTTAAAACTTTTTTTAAAAACTTTCCAAGATGGATTTGCCATATACATAAAAAAACATTAAAAATACTTGAATACAATTTGAAGGGGTGCCTTGGGATGAACTTTAAGATAATGTTCTTTGTTTAATTTTGTATTAGTTTAACAAGGACATACAGTGTCATTGATGCAAAGTGTACTGCTGTAAAATTTTACAGTACGACTGTAAAAGTTGATGGTTCCAACGCACATAAAGTTTCTAGAGTGCCAGTAGCGCCACCTTGTGGAGAATTTCCTGCTCACTAATCATGAGTGAGTGAGTGAGTATGTGAGTCAGTTACAATCGAGTTCCATGAAGTGTTTTGCATCTAAAATGGAGTTTGTAAATTATGTATATTATTAAAGGGGAGCAGTCAATGCTACTACTGATGTTAGATGTGTTAAGCTAAACTAAAAAATGTTAAATAACTTAAGTGTGTTTCAAGCAAGCACACTTAGAGAAAAGTGTGTATTAATGTATTTCTATAGAACCATGCCCAAAGATCAAAACCCATCAAACTGTTTTTTAAACAAGATAAATAGAGTGACTTCTTAAGTCTTCTGATTAGGTCAGCTTAACCCCTAAGCCCTAAGCCCTAAACCCTAGCCTAAATGAGGGAAACCCTGCTCAGTCCATTGTACTTCATTCAGGTATTTGTTTATGTTCTGTCCTGGACTGTTTCTTTAGTGAAGTAAGGTGTTCCTCTCACCATAACGACTTATGGTGTTCCTGTTACCTTGGTAACATTTAAGACAAACATATTGTTTGGCTTGAACCTAAGGGTGGACACACTTAAGATGGAGGACAGTATAAACTGTTTGACTTCTACACAGCATTATTTGCTCCTGATGAGGAAGAATCATTGGGTGCAGTGGGAGTGGCCATCAGGCCAAAACACAGTGGGAAAGGTCATAATGGCAGTGGGAGTGGCCATCAGGCAGTAGGAGGGGCTATAGTTGTGTCTGGTTTCAGAGTGGGTGATTACAACATCCATTCAGGTTTTCCTCTCACTCGCTTGGTACTTAAAGCACCATAAAAACAAAACATAGAAATGTATTTACAAAAAGAAAAAAAAAAAACTAATGTGAAATAGGGTAATGTAATCCACACAGTGTGCCATTTTTTTATATACATCTGTAATACATACAGAAATTTTAATTTAGTGAGAAAATTGTAATAAATAATGACTCATGCCATATGTTAAAATGTGACAGACTTGTTGCTTTTATTAAATAATAGGAACAGGTCTGTTTCTCTTATTTTATATTTTAATAATATTAACATAAAGGCTTATTTGATGACCAGTTGTTAAGATATATAATATAAACGGACTTGAAAAAGTATTTATTCAGTCATTTTCTTTTAAAGTACTGTTCATCTAGCAGAAGCAAACCAAAAGCAACATGATTAACAACAAAAAAAATCGAACTGGATATTGAAAATAGCCAGAATCATTTCGAACTTTGCTGGGTTTGCTAAGCAAAACTGTGAGTATTGCAGTAGCAGCAGAGAAATGGGAGTAAAACCAGCTGCCAAATAACATCTGCAATAGAGACGCCAGTTCCTATTCCTGGGCTGGGATTCAGTGGTTGTGTGTAGATACGGGTTGTAATTCCACACACAGGAGGCTTCTAGCTGTGGGCACCGGACAGCTGAGACAAACAAAAGCGTAAGATTACGCGTCCAGCAGGGCGTTGTGTGTTGTGTGGTGTTCGTTCTGTAGCTGGAAGCATGTGTGCAGGCCTTGATACCTGTAAAGGTGTTATTTTTGTAGCTTCAGATTCCTGAAGGGTTAGAAATACTGACTTCAGTAAAGGAGCAGTTTGATAATGATTTCAAAATGGTACATAAAACCTGAAGACACCTGCATAGCATTTGTGTAAAACTGAAGTCAGTTATCTTGCAGTCTTGTCATTAGAATTTTGGTTTATTAAATAAGTTAAATAATTATTTAATTATCATTAAATAATTATGAAATAAAAAGTAAAAAAGTCTGTGATTGGGCATTAGGTGGAACCTAGACAGTAGATGTTTTTTGCTTGCATCATTGTCCAATGTAAATATTTCTCATCTTGCCTGTCTTAAGTATGGCAAGAGGGTAAACAAAGGTCAAGAGAGTAAATAAAGGTGAACTCCTGGCTCCCATCCCCCAGTCTAAAACATCATGAGGGGAAAAAAATACCCCTCATGATGTAGGGAAAAAAAGGCAGCCCAGGGCAACACTTGGGTGGCACCAGGCCAGGGTTGGGCAATAAGTGCCTGATAGCAGTTTCGGCTATTTTGATCACTGGAGAATCAAAAGCATCTGAGCAGCCTATCAGTAACATTCCCAGTTTAAACTTTAGTCAAAGCTTTAATTAGACCTAAAGTTTGTTTTAGTACAGCATAACATCTACAGGTGAGCATTTCAAGTGAATTTTGTTCAATTAATAGTTCATTAAGTATTCATAAATTAAGTATCAGAGCCAAAAAAAAGCATCATTGTTCCATAACACATGGTCAGATTGACTCAAGCTGCCATCAGAGCAGAGGCATTTTAACAAATCCTACAGACATCTTTAAATCTCATTATAGTCTAAAAGCACAGCAATGCTCTTCTAACTGAAAGTTAACTAAAGTTAAGCAATATACAGAAAAAGGGTCCTGTGAATGTAAGCCAACTTCCTCTGTTCCGTGGTGTAAAAGTGCAAAACCATAAATAAATCTTAATCATAGTATGAAGGGGTTTGGTCAAATTTCCCCAGGCACTGTGTAACAGAAAGCAAACAGCCACAAAGTGGTCGTCTTGCTCTGAGCTTGTTTTGTCCTGCTAACCTCTGTAAAGAACCGTATTGTGCAGACGTCTGGTTTCTTGGGGATGTGCTTCCTGGTTTGATACGCTGCAGGGCAGCATAGCTGCCAGTTTTGCACTGTACGTTCACCCTTGCTGTTTAGCACAGATATGCACAGCGCCTCACTCCTCCAGTGTGTGGCACAGCTTATGGGTGGAGGGGGCTACTGGAGGGTGTGTGTGATGGTGAACAGTGTTTGTGGAGCGGTGAGATGATGACGTAGCTGCCTGTGGAGACCTGCCTCACCTCCACTCGTCACACCAACCGCTGTAAAATCGGATTTGCTACTCCACACTGCATTGTTCTTCATTTAAATGATAGACCTGATAAAGTTATTTCTAATGCTAGTGTTCTTCAAAGGGTGGGTTTTTTTTTTTTGGCAGGTTTGGGCTACCGTAGTTGTGTCTAGCTATGGAGTGGACTAGACCACGCACCATAGACCATGCACCATAGACCATGCACCATAGACCATGCACCATAGCTGTCCAACACAAATGTCCTTCAAATTGACTAGATTTATTCTAGCAAGATCATACCTCATATATACACTGAAAACAGGTTACTGTGCATCACAATGTGTGCATGAGGTGTCCAGACATGTGAATGAATGTAAACCACAGATTGTTTTAGTTGCAGCTGTTGTTGTTCTTGTTTTTTTTTTTTTCTGTGTGTAACATAGATAATGCACTTGTACATAAGCCATATGTGTCCTAATAAACATCACTATTTATTGATTAACAGATGAATTTGTTTGTTTGATCTGCTGCTGTGTTGTGCATAGTCTGTGTGTGTTTCAGAATGAGTGGACACTAGAAATGGGTTACAGACATCACAGCTACAGTTCTGACGAGGCTGTGTACATGACTTGTTCATAATCACAGTGAATAAGACTTAATAACGCCCGAGGGTCACAGTCAGGGTCACATCCGCAAAAAGGTTTTATTTTATCCTCAGAATTTTGTTATCAGCTGCTTCCATGACTGAGCATATAAGCGCTAAATCTACAGCGTTTACTTTTAGCGTTTATATATGGCATATATAAACACGACCAGTCTTATGTCTGTCAGGTATACCTCCTGCTGCAGTTGCCGAACGAAACCTACAGCGAGAGCAGCGTTCTGGTTCTGGTTCCGTCAGTAACCTATTGTGCGCACGTCACTGCGCTTCTGAAAGAGCAGATAGATGCGCGCCAGGCGCGACTATGCAGCACTTCACTGCATCAACTCGGTCACTCCTGATTGGCTGCCGGCGACGACGGGCTACAGGCCAGATGTGACGTTACCCAATCAGCTTCAATATTGCGGCCCCTCTAGGTAGGATACAGCGTTTGCTGAGGATGTAGTTATTACTGACAACCGGAACAGGGGCAGGTTGCGAGAGCATCGCTCTGAGACACTAAATTAAGTTACTTTTACTTATAGCACAATGAGGGAGATCGTACATATTCAGGCTGGTCAGTGCGGTAACCAGATTGGCGCCAAGGTAAGATTTTAAGCATTCTTTTCATTGCTTAAATAACTTTCTTGGATTATTTGGGTCAGGGCAAGACTGACTGCAATTACAAAGATAAATTACATCTTTTTCCCTAACATTTTTATGATGCATGAGATTTTAATATCTTAAATTCCCATGGACCCGTTTTGACCGCATTGTATGTTTTGTGCGCCGACTCAATGACAGCGTAAATTTCAAGGCTGCGCGTGAAAGAACGGTTTCTCTGATACTAAAATAAGGCTCGGAAAAGATACTTCGGATAGCTGGAAACGTCTGCATTACTGCACAGGTCTGTGCGTGGGTGCGGTCGAGGTGGGACACGCGCACGGGGCAAGGGTCTGCAGTGTCTGGCTAAGCGCGGACACCTTGGAAACAGTGCGCGAGCGCGACGTTTAAGAGGCCGTGAAAATTTCCATTGTTAACGTGCGGTTCACTGAAGGACACACAACTGTAAAGCAGCACGTTGTCAATGTCAGTTCGCTATCAAAAACGTGATTATGTTGTATTTACATTACAGTTTTGGGAGGTTATAAGCGATGAACACGGTATCGATGCTACAGGGAGTTATCAAGGTGACAGTGACCTGCAGCTGGAGAGGATAAATGTGTACTACAACGAAGCATCTGGTAAGAGCTACCCAACCCCGTCGTTCAGAGCGTCCGAGTAGAAACCTACCATGTCAGTGCAGTTTCGACTGAAATAGGACGAGTGTAAAGAAAAAACGGTGTTTGATGAATCAGGTCACACTGACCAGTCTGGACTGAGACGGGTGTTTTAACTAAAACAAAAAAATGAATTTCATTATTTCTGTTCACCGCTGGTGTTTAGCCCTCCTGTCCTGTTTCTGTGGCTTCAGACAGTCCAATTCAACACTAATTTATGAGCCACTGCATCGCTGTGCCTTTAGCTTGTTTCAGCGCTGAATGTGTTGATTCAGTAATTCCCCTCCGCTCGCGCTATCCATGATGATGGTGCACATTACCAGGTCAAACGCATCATCAGAGAGAACGTATGATGTCATCTATGACCTTCCGTACTGAAAAATGCCATTTATGATGCGAGCAAAGCTCGGCTGTTTCTCTCTCTCACCCCCAAGTTGCTGTCACCTGCAATACAGAGGAAGACGGTGATAAACATATTTATTTGGGATGTGTTGTTGGAGTGCCTGATGGAAGATCACCGAGTGGTACCAGCTAGGGGTCCTGATAAACTCACTTCCCTCTTTCCGAGAGAGGCTGACAGGAAGGCTTGTCTACATGTCCACATTTCATCTGACAGTAACAGGCCGTCCTGTCTCCTACGACCATGGTGAGGGAAGTATGTCCGATTAGGAGCATCAGAGGAGAGAGCAGTAAAATCCTGGTATTTTTCATCTCCTGTGGTGACATAAATAAAATGACTGGAGGTGTGGGGACTACAACTGTTGAAAATGGGACCATCTGATATCAGAGGGTACAGCTGTCTAACGTTGCCAACAGCCAAATAACCAGTAACCATTTAGGAAACAATCCTCTTATCCTAGTTATACATTTCCCCCTCCCCATATCGTGTCTGTCTACTCTTGCAGGGAGCAAGTATGTCCCACGTGCCATCCTGGTGGATCTGGAGCCTGGTACCATGGACTCAGTTCGCTCTGGACCATTTGGGCAAATCTTCAGGCCAGATAACTTTGTGTTTGGTAGGTTCATTATTTACCTGACTGAGGAAACTGCTAGTTGGACCACCATGATGCGGACTTACATTGTAAGCTCTACAGTTCAGCCCACTCAGGGTTAAGGATAGGCTTCTTGCTTTTGTAATCTTACAGAAGGTACACATCACTGCTGATAGAAAGCAGAGGCTGTGTTGATCCTATGTGTGAGGTTGTCAGGGTGCAGTCACATTCTCAAAGGGACAGAATGACTCTTTTTCAGGGCTGGACAGCAGGTCCTGGATCAGTACAGCAGTCAAAACCAGCAATAGAGGATATTGTATACTCTTATGGACATTGAGTTTTGACGACTCCATTAAATGATCTGACAATGTTAAATAAGACTCTCAATCAGGTTTAGCGAGGTCAAAGCAAGCATAATATTAATAACCGAGTCATTGCTTGGGTTATTTCAGGTCAGAGTGGGGCTGGAAACAACTGGGCCAAGGGCCATTACACAGAAGGGGCGGAGCTTGTGGACTCTGTGCTGGACGTGGTGCGTAAAGAGTCGGAGAACTGCGACTGCCTGCAGGGCTTCCAGCTCACGCACTCGCTGGGTGGCGGCACGGGCTCAGGCATGGGCACCCTGCTCATCAGCAAGATCCGCGAGGAGTACCCCGACCGCATCATGAACACCTTCAGCGTCATGCCCTCGCCCAAGGTGTCCGACACGGTGGTGGAGCCCTACAACGCCACGCTGTCCGTGCACCAGCTGGTGGAGAACACCGACGAGACCTTCAGCATCGACAACGAGGCGCTCTACGACATCTGCTTCCGCACGCTGAAGCTGACCACGCCCACCTACGGCGACCTCAACCACCTGGTGTCGGCCACCATGAGCGGAGTGACCACCTGCCTGCGTTTCCCGGGGCAACTCAACGCAGACCTGCGTAAACTGGCCGTCAACATGGTGCCCTTCCCTCGCCTGCATTTCTTCATGCCGGGCTTCGCACCACTCACCAGCAGGGGGAGCCAGCAGTACCGCGCCCTCTCCGTTCCCGAGCTCACGCAGCAGATGTTCGACGCCAAGAACATGATGGCGGCGTGCGACCCTCGCCACGGCCGCTACCTCACCGTCGCCGCCATCTTCCGCGGCCGCATGTCCATGAAGGAGGTGGACGAGCAGATGCTCAGCGTGCAGAACAAGAACAGCAGCTACTTCGTGGAGTGGATCCCCAACAACGTCAAGACGGCCGTCTGCGACATCCCGCCCCGCGGCCTCAAGATGTCCGCCACTTTCATCGGCAACAGCACGGCCATCCAGGAGCTGTTTCGGCGCATCTCGGAGCAGTTCACCGCCATGTTCCGTCGCAAGGCCTTCCTGCACTGGTACACGGGCGAGGGCATGGACGAGATGGAGTTCACCGAGGCGGAGAGCAACATGAACGACCTGGTGTCGGAGTACCAGCAGTACCAGGACGCCACAGCTGATGAAATGGGCGAATATGAGGAAGATGAACTAGAGGATGAGGAAGTCACTCATCAAGATGCTCGCCAAGAAGTTCGCCATTGAGCCACCAGTCTTAACGGAGCAGCGAGATCGTCACTAAAATATTCACAAATGGTAAATCTAAAATAACTGCATTGTATTTAATCCATTCTTTAAAAACAAAAAAAACAAAAACACACACACGGCCACAGTGTTCTTTAAGCATTTCCGTTTATAGACCAGTGTTCCGTACGTCAGAGTACTGTGGGTTGGTAAGATATTACAGCCTTTTCAATATTTAGTCCAAAAGGTGCTACTAATTAAAACAGAAATCCTGAAAAAGGATTATGAAGTTGTCGGTTCTTTAAGGTCTTTGCCGAAATGTGCGAGTTTTGTAACATACAACCCCAAACCAAACCACCTGCATAATAAACCTGAAATAAACCTGCATCACCAAACTGTTCTCCGTCTTCCTATTCACTTCATAATGACTGGGTAACCGTTAGCATGGGCAGTACTACTCTCTCAACAGCTGTTTAGCTGGACTAACATGTTTTTGTGGATGACCGAGGTGGAACATACATAATATACAGCAGTAAACACAAATGTTCATTGACACCCTCCAACAAAACTACAAATTATGCCTAAACTTAAAGTTTAATGAATATTAGTTGCAGCATTGGCTACTTAAGGATACAAGCCACAAGCTCCTAAATAAAAATAAAAGATGAACTTTATAGTTTAACTCATGGATGTGGGCCTTAACAGAAATAAATGCAAAATACAAGTTACAGCCTTATAAGCGCGACACCACAAAACTTATTTTCAAATGAAAGTTTTATTGCATTGATCTGTTTAAGCAGCCAAAAAAAAGGCGTCTAAAAACCTGTAGAGCTTCTATCACAGAGACAAGCATAGAACCAAAACACAATCTGTGATCCCGTAATTTAAACCAAATATTTAAAAAAATTAATACATTCACTGCTACAAATCTGTACAAAAAAAACCCAAAACTAGAATCTGCAGGTACACTCTTTACTGTTTCAAGAAAAGTATTTTTCACAACTATTCCAGTCTACACATCTCTCCATATGACGGATAAAATACATATTTTAAAAAAAAATGTTAAACACAAAGTATATAAAGCTTTGGAAACAATGTTTTCATTGGAGTCTTGTTTAAAGTGCTCGTTTTGATTGTGTCATTAATTTATTTTTACATTACTGTAAAACACATTAGTAATAAACATTAGTGACTTTTCAACTAGGGTGTTCCACGTGTGTGGGTGTGTACTACAGGTAAACAAACTTGGATTGTCTAATGCTCACATCTGCATGGAGGAGATAAAACGTCTGAGTAGCTTGAGGAGCACATCACCACACCCTTACACTACTGGTTTGCCAAACAGAGTCCTGCTGTTTTAAGCTTCTGACCATGAACTTTAAGCTGTGCCACATACATCATGGAGCATGCAGTCACGGTACAGATCCCAACACTGGAGTACCTCTAGGTGGTGCTGTTCTCATCTCTGACCAGTGAGAAAATGCTGCAGTCGGCAGTGCCGTTTCGCAGTCGTAACTTGGTCACCGTCTCATTGCTCTGAAAGTCGCTACTGCCACGTCTCCCTTGAGCTCTGGTGAAAAGGGAAATGTTTAATGGCATGAGCACCTTCATGACCTGGAGACCTTAGGCAAAAACAAGCAGAATAACAGTGTAATAGAGTGATGCTTACATTTAATGGAGACTATACTGTAAGACCAAAACAACCAACCAACCTTCAACAGTGGTCTGTAAAACAGGGAGCTGCTTTCACAACCACATCTACACTCTAGACTCTGACGACAGTTCCTACCCAACATTTACAAACACTGCACAGCACTTATTCACCTGCACAAAGAGTTAAACATCTGAAACATCATGTAGAACAGCCACAGGTGGTGCTTCAGCACCTACACCCCCCCCCCCCCCCAATGGCCTCGCTAATCCATTCTGACCCTCACAGCCTCCATAATCTACGAGCCCCCACCCTAATCCTTAACGACATGCTGAATCATGAAGAGCCCCACCTGCTGTGCAGCCCGGGGACGAGCTGTAGGGTGCGATACAGCTCGGCTGTGGTGGGGAGGTTCATGGGTGCAGAGATGGGTGTGGCGAGGCCAGTGTGGGACATGGACGGACAGGACGGAGCGGGACTGGACAGGACCTTGACCTCCGGCTCAGCACCTGCACACATTGAAGGGGCAGAGTGAACACGCTCTACCCCAGAGTGCACATGAGTGAAGTTGAAGCAATAATGGAACACCAGAAAACATTTCACTCAGCACCCAAAGCAGTTCAAAAGTTTTTTCTCGCTTCGTTACCTCCTATAAATGCCCACAGGAAAATATTCCAGGACACAATATTTCCATCGTCTGTACCTCCAAGCATTCGACAACACACGACAAACCATTTTAAACTACTCCAGCTGCTGAACAAAATACATTTAAGGCTCCACTCACACACCATCATCAGAGCAAACGTAAACACGCCTACTCCACAAGCACAGAGAACCACACCTCCACCCCTCGCTGGCAACATCACTACGAATGGTTAACAAGACCAGAACTCAGGACTGTAGCCGGGGAAACGCTGCGCACGGAACACGTTCAGTCTGCTGCTGGACACGCCCACACCAGCAGTCCAGACACGCCCACACCACAGTGTCGCAGCCGGTTCTGTGCTGCACTCCTGCTAGCATGGTACCATCTCGACTTTGCAGGGTAACCTCATCAACTTTTCCCATGTGTACAGTGATAAAGTAATAGGTCATTATAAATGAATCACAGGTTATTTAACTGAATATAAAAAGAGGAAGATCATGGCGTATCACATCCCACATTCGTTAGTGCAGTCATGGAGCTGTCTGGAAGTGGCCTGCTGTAACACACCGACGGATAGAGCACTGCGACCCTCAGATACGGCAGGACGTTTGCGGTCCACGAACGGGGTCAGGTTCAAAAACTGGGTCTTCAACCATGCGGCTCGCTCCTCTTCAAAAGCTTTTCTCTGCAGAAGATGAAACAAAATGAATGACATGGGACAGCACAGATGTACAAACGACGTGAACGTTCTCGTCAGGGCCTTGGCATCTAGATTCATTTCACCTAATGCAGCTTCATCCTCCCCTTCGCCAGGACCAACGTGCCACATTCCTGCTCCGTTCACGTTACCTCATGGCCAAGGCGGATAGCGGCTTCGGTGAAATTCTTCCTCTCCCTCTCAAAGTTCTTCTTCTGGTCGTCGAAGAGCTGCCACTCCTCCTTCAGACGCTCCTTCTCCTCCAGCAAGTATCCGTCGATCAGCAAGGTCGCCGTGTCTTCATCACAAGGAGAGGTCAGCTGCTGCTGCCATCCACACCCAGAAACAAGAACTTAAATGCAACGTCAGAGTCACGCACAGTCAGTTCAGGCTGATCAAACACAGCCACATTCAGTCCAACATCACAGTTGGTGCTCCTGTATATGTTAAGGTATCTGCATCAGTTGCTGGTGAGTGTGTGTGTGTGTGTGTGTGTGTGTGTATGTGTGTGTGTGTGTGTGTGTGTGTGTGTAGGTATCAGTCTATGTGCATGTTCACAGGTACCTGCAGTAGCTGCTGCTGTGTATGTATGAACTCTGTGCACTGCTGTAGCTCCACCCTCATACGCGTCATGGCTTCCTCATGCTCCCTCCTGGAGATCACCTCCTCCTGCTCCCTCCTGGAGATCGCCTCCTCCTGCTCCCGACTGGCTGCCAGAGACACTGACGACACAAACACAGAAGGGGAGAATGTGCAAGTTAAACCGAACGGTTCTGGGGGACTCCACAGGTCTCTAGCACTCTCTCAGAAAGATTGGTTTTTCCATTTCAACAAATTAATTCCTACCTTCCAGGTACAAACTAAACCATTTAGGACTGAAAGTCCAACCCACTTCTCAAGTCAATCTGTAAGAATCAGTAAAACTAATAGAAACATCCCAGAATCTGTATTTACATGAATCACTAATCATCTATTTAGAGCCGTCTCAACGGTCATTACATTGCAGATCAATAAGAAAAAACAAAATTTAGATCACTTTCAAAGACATAAAACCATTTAAGATGGCTAAAAAAACCTCACAATGGAACACACTACACACGAGCCTTTTCCAAATATTGCACAACTACTTCTGGATAGTAGTTGGAAATGATAACCAGGGTATGAAGCCTACGAGTGTCAACGTGTCTATAAACAAAAACCCTTGTAAAACTGGCTGATGACACTACAGTCATGGGTGAAACGTCCATACAGGAACGGACTCAACACGCGTCCTTCAGGGACACCAGTGCTTAAAAGTGTAAATATGCTGGGTTCCCCAACCTGATAGTCTGGGGGCAACTGAACAGGAAGATCCAGTTACAGATGGTTGTGTTTAAACCCAGACCATGGAGATTTGATACCAAACAACTGGGGTGACAGTACTGAAGGCAGAGCTATAATCCAGAAACGTCCATGTCTGGACATCCTAAATACCCCAGGGCAGTATGGAAGGCACCACGAATGCAATCTTCCGTTTATACGTTCACCCGATCTTCTGTTTATATGTTAGCAAACGGGTTTTGGTCCATGAGGTCAGGAAGACCATTTAATCTCAGCCAGAATCTCTCCAAGCGTTCGGCCATCACTGGAGTTGATGTGACTGAGCAACCAATGATGTTTGTGATGATGTTGGTGCTGCCAGCTGGTCTGCACATGCCTGAAGTACCCGCCCTGGAATGCCAGCTGGTTCCTTAAATTAATGCCCTGCATTACAACTCCTGACCTTGCCAGCATCCAGTGTTACACCCCACGAGGCAGGCGGAATTCCACTCCTCATCTTAGCTGAGGACAGGCACGTTCTGAGACAGAAAATGGTCTTGCTAAGGAGGGCTTGCGGCTTTCAATTGGACTTTTCTCTTTTTTTATTTGTAACGGCTCATATTTTGTAATAGCTCATATGCCAGGCCACGTATGTCAAGTGTCATTATTATTAAAATTTTCTTGAACCTTGTGTCTAGAACTATTCTTTGTTTCCTTTAATGCCACACTTAAAGTTTCCCCAGGCTACCAGTTATAGTGTCAATGGTTCTGAAGGCAACATCTCCAAGCCTCAGCAGGGTCATAACTATTATTTAATCAAGGTTTCTGATGATTTTCTCCCTCCACCACCCTACCTCAAACCCCTGGAGCAGTTACCCCACCCCCCCCAAACCGCTAGGGCAGGTACCCTGGCTGTCGAGTCTCTGCATGTGGTTCTTGAGCCTCCTCCACTGCAGACGGATGCTATTGGCCAACTGCTCACGAGCCTGATCACATGACTGCTCCAGAGTTTCCCTGCTGCAGTCTCCCGCCTCGTCGTCAGGCTCGGAGCCCGCCTGAAACAAACACACAAAGTTACATAAAACGGTCATTCCAATCAAAGTGCATTTATTACACTCCGGTCACTTATTGCATGAGGTTTTGCATCCTGTGCAGCAGAGCTTGAGGGGCGTGGTGAACGCACAGGTGCGTTCTGGTGTTATCTTTAGTGTTGGCCGTGTGTGCTCACGTGTGAGAGAGTGAGTTAGTGTGCGCGTGAGGCGACCTGCTCCAGACTGTCCTCCGCAGGTACAGCTGTGTGGGAGCTGGGTTTCCTGGGGCTGAGCATGGACACCATGTCCTTTTTGATGAGCTGCAGGAGCTTCTTCAGCTCAGCGTTCTCCTGCATGAGGGCCTGGTGCCTGCTCTCATAGTCACTCAGCAGAGCTTTGTACATCTCCCCCTCGTGCCTGAGAGAGGACACACACACACACACA
>JAOYMR010000016.1:11234577-11256092 GCA_025802075.1 Tenebrosternarchus preto | reverse complement strand
TATATATATTACACCTAGTAGTGCAGTGACTCAGCATTTTACCTGGCCTCCATCTTGCTGGTCTTCCAGAGGCTTCTCTTCCCATCAGCACGGCTCACACAGTTGACCACTTCAATAGCTGAACAGCAACAGAACACAGAACAGGAAAAACAGTCAACCTTCATCAACCTGAACAGCATGGCCAGCTATCCCCAAACCACATCTTAAACGTTGCCATGGTGAAACGAGGCTATGACACCCTGTGTAATGGAGCTCTGCTGCCCTCACCCCGCCCCCCGCGCTGAGGGACGGTTTCCTCACCGAGTCTCTTGTCTCGTTTATCCACGAGCAGCTGGTTGAGGCGCTCCTTCAGCTTGGAGTTCTCCCTCTCTTTACGTTTGGCGTCATGGCTGTACTGAGTGGCACGGCTGGAGATGATGCTCTGGAGCTTCTGCACCTGTCGAGTGTCGCATGCACACAGCACACAGACACCTGTAGCCTCCGCGCAAGTGTGATCTACCCCAGGAACTACCCCCAGTTAACTCAGGCATTATAATGCGTCAAGATCCCAAGAGACTACAAAGACGAAACATTTGGCCAAATTACTGCCTGCATTCTTATTTTTGCCTTTCTAAAGCCTTTCTGATTACTTGTTTGCGTTAGATCTAGAATTCAGCTACACAGGCTACTGCGCCCCCTACTGGAGCTGTTGCCTCACTTCTCCAGTTTTATTACATTCTGCTTGTCAGAGTAGCGAGAGTGACCTACTTCCTCTTTCTCCGACTTCAGGTACCTCTGCAGGGTTCGAATCTTCAGCTGGAGCTGGCGTTCACCTTCATGAAGACCAGAGTTCTCCCTCCTGGTGTGCTCAAGCTGATCCTGAAGTGTGTACACAAACACACGCAGCTTAAAAAAAACACCACAAAACATGCAGTACCTCTCTAAAACTGAGTATACCTCCGAGTGAGCTTCTACCCCGAGAGAACACAATCAGAAAAGTTTCAAAACAGAGCTGTCAAAATCGACTGATGATCTGCAGCGGTTTGCATTCAACAAGCCCTTTTTTTTTTTTTTTTTTTGCACTGAAGCTGAACGTTAACATGTCAAAGTCTGATGAAATGTCTCTCTGCATACTGTGGTAACAGAAACCACAAGGCGGAGCTGTGATCAGACCTCGAGCTCAGGACAACCAGTGCACATTGGGCCTGAGCTCTTATGTGATCAGACAGAAATAGAAAGTAAAAGGCATCAGATCAGTACTCATGTTTGACAGGCTATTGGGTTATAGTACAATCAGACCAGTACTCAAGTTTGACAGGCTATTTGGTTCTGCTATAATAAGGATTTTTTTAAAACCCAGAGACCCCCAGCAATGTTTCTTCCAGCTACAAAAACACTTCAACCATCCAGGCCAGCAGGGTTAGAAAATGGAACAACAAAATGCGGACTGGCTGGGGTCAGTAGTGCACTGGCTGGGGTCAGTAGATTAACAAACTGGATTAATCAGGTTCCTCAGTTTTACATCATGATGGAGATGACCTCTACAAAACAGATCTCCATCAGAGATCAGAGAAATGGTGGTGGAAGGTGTGAAATAATTAACTGGAGATCAGGACAGTAATAATCAAATTTCTCTCTGTTCAAGTTAGCAGTACATCTTGAATAATTACATCTGCGTGTTAGCGAACAATTACTTAGGTCCGTGTTCCTACTTTTTTTTCTTTTAAATTTATGGCTTGATTAGCAGTTTAGAGAACATCTGCATCTTCATAACCCCAGTTGGTTAATGTTCAGAAGAACCCTAGTCATAAAAATCTACAGATTATCTCAAATTCCCTTGAAGGATTACGCTACAAAATAATCCATCGCTGTAAATACAGGCCAGATACATGAGAGACGCACCGACTCCGTGCTGTTCATCCGTGATGGAGAACAAAGCCTGTAGATGCTGCTCCTGCTCCAAGACCACCCCGTCTCCCTCCCTGAGCCATGCTTGGACGTCTACTGTACTGTTCTAGAAGACCATCAACTAACTGCTGTCTGTCCTGTTCTAGTATGATGCCTGCTGTACCTTGAGTCTGGAGTTGTTGTGCTGCAGGTGTTCCAGGTCGCTGGTGTTTTTTAGCTGCTGGGTCTCGAGGTCATGCAGGGTTCGCTGGCCCCTCCTCTGCAGCTGCAACAGCTCATAGAGCAGATTCAGCGCAGACACAGCGTGGAGACCAGGCCCCGCCCTCCCAGCCTCTACACTCACACCACAGAGGCCCAGGGCAGACACCTCCTACACACACAGACACACACAGACACGTTCTAATCCAACAGCCTGGTTCCTGTTATCGATGTGGCACCGGTAATCCCATTTAGGAAGTACAGCAAAGTGTTGTACTGTTAGTGAGAGTCCATCACAGTGTTAGGCAATACTGAGACCAAGTAAGAGATTACACACGTCCCATTCAGCATGTGAGAACATGAACCATGACAATCCCACATCATTTGGTGCTGAAACCAATACAGGATTAAGGGTTTTTTGCGTAATTAAATAATTGAAAATTACTCATTTCAGTACATTCCGTACAAGGCTGGATTGCAAGAAAGATTACAAGTTACTCCAAAGATTAACATTCAGTTTCTTAGCCAGATATATGAAGATATCTACAGTGGAATCGTATGCCCAAGAGTTAGTATGTATAGAGGTCAGGGTCAGGGTCAGGGCTACTGGAGTTCAGTTCAAATCCACACCCTCTACTGCCGCACTGGCCAAAGTTGTGAGTTAATTTTAGTTATTGTCACTGGCCTGCAGAACTAAACAACTAGTGTGAGAAGCACATGTAAATATCTGAAAAGCTTTCACTATTCTGAACGCAAACAATGCGGTTTGGTGAAGCAATGCTGCTCTACGCTCGGACCTGGCTGATGTAGGAGACGCATTGCGGGATGTTCTCCTCCGTGCAGAAGGCAGTTAAGACGCTGTAGGAGTATTTGGGCGGAGCCTCGTGGGAGCAGAGGGACGGGGCTGAGCCACACCCGGAGGGAGACCCGTCAATCCGGGACGCTGCGGCGCACTCTTTGATCCCTGCACACAGCACAGAAGAGCCTGCTGGAACCTGCCTCGCGCGTTTCACACAGACGGGAGGAGCAGCAGAAAAACAAGTGTAGCACAAAGACCGGCCGTGTCTGAGCGCGCTCAGTCATCTGCACGAGGAGGGCGAGAGGCATGAAGCTGACGCACAACACAGAAACAACCTTTACACTCCCTGCCAGCAATCCTGAAGGCAGGGTAAAACACAATGTAGCTTTAAAGTGATGGATTTCTTTTTGGAAAAACTTAATCGGATTAGCCTAGCATCATGACGTTTAAATAAGGAGGGCTGGACAATGTCATGAGCCCTGAATGAACAGGTCAACATGAATGCACATCGGATCCCATGACGACTGCGCACGAGTACAGTGCTTACCGAGAACAGGGTCTGGCATCATTGGTGGCATCCACCAGTCTCCCATGTCAGCACATAACCAGGCCACTGATGTGTGCAGGGCATCAATGGTGACTTCAGGATGACCAGACCTGAAACAGAACACCCAACCATGCTGAATTACAGCGCAAGAACCACTCTGGTGGATTATCCCACTCCAGCACAGGATTACTGATGCAAGCCAACAGCCCACCACGTCATGTAGTAGAGGCAGGCCAACGCTACAGGTCTGGGGTCAGTAGGAGGCCATGGAACGTTTTGGGTGGATCCTAGATAAGAGCCTGTCCTATCTCTGTCTCACTCTCTCCAACAGCAACACAAACAACCACAATAACAAACTACTAATTGTAAACTAGAGAATCCTGAAAGCAAATGTTAGCTGTACAGAGAATGTGTGCATGCTGTGGAAAGGTCAACACAAACCTGATAAAAGCACCAGAGCAGGAGAAACAAACCTGCCAACACACTGTGGTGACAGTACCACAACGCTGTTTTAAGTTACCATTTTTTAAATTAAATGTTTACCTTTTTTTATTAAAAATTGCAAACAGTAAATATTTTGATACAAAATACATCCTACAGTATGGAGTTTTGAGAATATATTTTTTTTTAAATAAAAACACTGAATAAAAATATTTTGAGAATAAACTTTAATATTACTGTTCTTGAAATATTACAATTATATTCTCAAGTGCAATATTGCATGACTGTTTCAAAATATGATTTTATTCTCAAAATCAATTCTTTTTTTTTTTTTTAAAAAAAACAGTAGCAAAAAACCCCATCAAGATCAGACAGGCCACAGGGAAGCAAACTGAACACTTCTGTCTATTCCTAGATCCCCAGCAAGAATTTAGAGCTAAACCATATTCTTCCATGACTTTTCCCAGTAAGTGCAGACATGAGTGCAAACAAGCCAGTTTTCCAGTGGATCCGCCCACCAGGAACCATGAGAGCTAAACATGTTGAATCAAGATGCCTTTTTTCTTAGGGTTCTAATGCACAACCAAGAAATATGGATAGAAGTTGGAACAAGTAAAGTTACTTAATCTACACCGTCATGTAGGGTATCTCACAGGCTAAATTAGTAGAGGCTACAGCTTTCACATTAGGACAGACATTAAATCCCTCTTAATCCTCCAATCGGGCTTTAGCAAGGTGAATCCACCATGTACAGTGAGGTCAGATTAACTACTGCAACCTGAAGGTTGATGATACGTGCTACAATATAGAACTTTATTATGACTGCTGCAGCAAGAGGAAGTCAATCATAAAGAATATCCAAGCAAAAGATTTACCTCTTAACAATCCTTTCATATACAAACCATCACATATAAATCTACTGGTTCAACATAATTTCTAAGACCAAGACGTTATACTGCTGGGCGCCAGGCTGGGTAATAATAAAACAACCAGCACCAACTAAAACGTCAGCATTTCTTATGTTTAGGCAAGGCAGCTAAAGAGCCAACCTAACTAACTAACGTGACATGTTAACTATTGATAACTTATTTTTCGAAGATGAGCAACACATCTAGAGCATCAAAACACTGTCCAGCCCAGGACTAAAACCAGACTTCACATTCAGGGCCAGGTACTCGTCTGAGTAACTAGCTAAACCATATTGTGAAGGGAAACCTTGGTCCAGTAGCCAGCTAGCTTTCTAACCCATCCATCGTTACCCAGGTTACATATCTTACGTTAATTAGGTGAGTAGATCGGACTAGCTAGCACCGACTTTGGCTGAAGCTACGTGGTGTTAGCAAGGTAACTACTGTTCACTAACTAGGCTATCTACTTGTTGCGATTTCTAACTCAAACTGGGGACATGACAAATTTGTCTTCATGTTCAGCGTATTAATACGACCATTACCAAACCTACCCAGCTTGCAAACTTGCCATCTATCCACCTACACACAGCTAGCAAAAACTAGCTTAGCTAAAACAGAGAGATTGGATAATTAACTTACGTTCTACGTATTGACCCTTGGTAAACGTTGCCGTACGCTGGGCGAAAGTTAGCTTCAAATCTACAACGAAACTAAGGTAACCAGCCGAACAACCCGGCCTGTGGACAGGAAAAGTTTTTGATTTAACAACGAGGCGACTTTCGTCTTTCCCAGCCTGGGGCGCTGTACTTTTCAAATGCCATTTGAATCGCACCTCGTTCTGGCGTTAAGAAATAAACACCATGGTCATTGGTGAGACTGTTTCTAAGCAACCAGTATTTAACTTACGTATTGGCTCACATGGCCTTAATCGGCATTATAATTCACCTGTGCACCGAACAGGTGTTCAGCAGGAAGCAACGAGAGTGCCTAAGTTCCGTTTAATATGTTTGTGTGTTGGTGCAGTCCCAGAATTATATGCAGAGCTGGTTAGAGTCCGAGGAGACACTTGAATTCGACGTTGAAGTCAAGTTTAATGTTTTTGTTGAAAACAGGAACCTGAAGATTAGAGATTTTATTGCTACTTGCGCAGATACACGACAGTACAGGTACATTGAAATTCTCGAGCATTGAGTTAAACTGGACTTTGTTTTCAGTATTGTATTGTTAACTGGGGAAGTTCTTTACACATGCATGCAGATATATTAAGACTAAACCCAGTCTGAGCCACTGGAATGAGTAAGTCACTGACACTCAGACAAGAAAACACTTCGATTGTGCCATTTAGTAGACGTGTTTAAATGAATTTGAAATGTTTATTACTTTGTATCTGAAGCACAGGACACTAAGACAGAACCCAAATGCCTCTACCAGCCAAAAGTTTGGATACACCTACTCTGTTAACGCTTTAGATTTTAGAAAACAACAAAGTTATCAAAAACAACAAAATAGCTAATGTTATTAATATTGGCTGTCTTATACAGTCTGTCTTATTAGCAGATAAATAAGCTTATAGCCATCTATGTTGTCTAGGAAATGCTCAGATATATTTATCATAGAAACAAAGCATAAACCATTTAATTAAAACGATCTTAAGACACGCATTCATTTAGTGGTGCCCAGACATTTGACCGGTGCTGCAGGAGTTTCAGGATGTTTTTGACTTGGGTTCATACAGTGCCAGTTATCTGACAGACTCGCTGTTTGTCAGCCATAAGACTGAGACCAGTTCTGCGCCCACTGGCTAAGGTGGGAAGACCGTAGTTCCTGGTCTGATATTCCCACACTGTGTAGCACCTGCCAGCTGGGTTGTAGCTATGTCTCCTTCTAACGCTGTCACAAGTCAACAGTTATACACAAGGTGCATTACACATATATTACAGAGGCACACACAAAAACACACACATTTCTCTTGCCAGTCTTGCAGTGCTTTACAAAAATATGAATGCTGCACAAAAATTTAATCAGAAATGTCTGGAAAGAAAAACTGATTTTCAGAAGATAAAAATAAAACCAAACAAATGTAAACATTACAGTCATAAATATGATTAAAAAAACTTGTGGAAGATCCAGTGTCAGAAATCAGGTAGGGCAGTCGAACTCACCGTTCTTCAGATACAAATCCATGCACACAAACTCCTCCTGGTGGAGGGTCAGAGTAAAAATGTTGAATAATCGATTCTACGAAACCTGTGTTTATTCTGCCAAGAAACGACACAGTGGAAACAAATGTACATTATATACTATGTGAATATATACAATTATGTACTATGTGAATTTATACTTGTAATCTCCACTGGGGGGCAGTGCTTCAATAGAATTGAATATGTGTTCAGAGAGTAACTGGAAGTGACTGATAGAGTGGAGAATACTGTGTCCTGTGTCCTTGATCATGTTCAGAGGCGTCACGTTAATTCATTAAACATAATGATGGTGTTTCCTACAAGGTATCCATATATTACAGGATAATTAAGGGAAAACAAGATTTTTCAACATTGGTAATTTGATCATCCTGGAAAACCATCAGCGGATCAGAGTTGCAATGGTAAGTGAAGACATGTTGGTCTTCAGCTGCAAGTGGAATAGAACAGAACTTGTTGGAAGGTGACAGTTCAGAGCATTGTAGTCAGTGGTGAACCAGAATGATCTATCAGGCTTGTGTGCAGGGATCATGAACTGTGTGAGGGAGATCCATGTGCAAAATTGGATAGATGTGTTACACACAGGAGACATAGAGACAACAGGCCAAGGATAAAAAACAGACCAGGGATTAATAGACAGACCAGGGATCAGTAAACAGGCCAGACTAGGGATCAGTACTCTGCATTAATCAAGGCTTTGAGAGGAGGCAGTTCCCATCATATATTGTCCATCTCCCTGCACATTCCAGCCAAATCCTCCTGCACCCGGGGCTGATGAGGGCAGACGGGAGGGGAGGAATGTTACATTAGGACAGGACACTGATGAGAGGAGAAAATTGTCAGGGTTCTTACCATGGCCTTGGGCTTTCTTAGTCACTTTCTTATTCACATTCTTGTTATTCTTGTTAGACTTTGAATTGGGCGTTGCTGGGGCAACAGCGCTGTCCTTTCATTGGCTGATGATCTTTTATTCACATTCCGGACCTTCCTCGTGTCAGGTTAGCCCAGGTCAGTACTCGAGGTGGAAAGAATGCTCTCTTAGATTTCTGTGAAGGTGCGGTTTGCGTTTTCAGAGCAGTGGTGACAACAGACCCATCTTCAAGATGAGGAGTTGAACTGCGTTCAGGACGACGGGCTGCAGTCATGTCACAAAGTGTAAAAGGAACGGTGACATCAGTGTAGAAGGATCGCAGTATGATCTCAGTATTTGGGTTACTGACTTTGAGAGGCGGCAGCATCTGAATAAACACCTGCATGTCTGTAACGATCAAATATTGGCATACAGGTGCCGGGCACACGCTCCAGCAGCCAGGGCGCTAATCGTAAGTACTGGGGAATGAGCTACAGCCTGCTCTGCAAGTTGCACGGTTTTATCTACCAGCCATCACAAAGACTGACTCATCACATCCACCTTATCAGGGCAAATATTGTCAGCACATCTGCCAAGTTGTTGAAACAAGGGCGTAACATCAGACCAGGCCAACCCATGCAGGATCACCATGACTTGTAGTCAAAACACCTCTGCCTTCATGTCACTACAGAGCAGATAAATAAGCTGCAACATTCATATGATCCTTGCTGCCTTTCACATACTCAACAGACCACTTACCTCTGTCCATTAAAACTCTTTCCTTTTGAGCTCTTTCCTAAGCGGAGGTGAACTAAGATTTTCAGTAACCACAGCAACAGAAGGTAATAGTTTGTGTTCATCATTATTATAATTCTTGACCATGTCACCCATATTATATATGGTATTCAGAAATAATTGTAGCATATTACAACAACAATAATAATAATATTTTTAAAGTTAAAAAACGTTGTCAGTCAAAGTATGTTGCATGATATTGCACATCATACGTGTACATGTTTCACGTTGATCTATACAGGGGATCACAGGTAGTGTAAAACTTTCAGAAGAATTCCTACAACGTTCTACTGTATTATGTAGGTGCTGTATCCAGAGGTGCACATTCAAGGTCCAGATAATAAAAGTCCGTGCCAGGATTCTGCTCCATCTTCCTAGATAATGTTGATCCTTAAAACTAATTTCCCTGCTGGCTTAAGCTAATTTGAAAATCCAGGAAGATTTTAAGGAGGATTTTTGCTTTCAGAACTTGGAATGGCCAGCTCTAGCTGTTTTGTATTGTATCAAAGACAAAAAAATTACCAATACATACACAAAATGATAAAATGTATTTCATCAGTGACTTATAAACATATAAACATTTATTTACAGGTGAGAAGCCATTGTATTATGGCATCATGGCCTTTTAGTTTTGCTTGCAGTAAAAGCACTTGAAACATGGAACATGGAATATGTCTGTTCTACTGCATGCCCAATAAGATCAGTCCAGTCTGTAATCCACTTCATGCCCCTTAGGTCAGTTTCAGAGCCTGTAACCAATGTGGAGCTGTTAAGAAGCTGGTATGTAGCTGTTGTGAAGCTCTTATGTAGTTATGTTATGAGGGTTGTAGTGGTGTAACCGTAGTTTATTGCAGCGTGGTTTCTGATAGTCTGCTCCAGCTACTCCAGAGGCAGGTCAGTCAGAGGCAGCTGGAGGGCTCTTTCTCCAGCTTGTACGGGTCCAAAGCCGGAGGGTGTTTGCATGCGGCGACGAAAGCCTGCAGCTCGGAGAACGCCACGCCGTCCTGCTGTTTCTGCTGTTGGTGCATGCAGGACACAGGTTATCAGCACTCTAACTGTAGATTCAGGTGTCTGGTATAGCGTTCACATACCAGCAGATGGTCTCATCCAGAGAGAGATATTTACATATTAATTAGTACTATTTACATATTTAATAGTGTGACGGCCCCCTACAAAAGATGACCTGAACCAAATATATAAAAGAGCTGATCATATTGCTGAGAGTAACACTGGACAGCTCACACACTTCCTCCTTCACGTGCACCTGCTCTAGTTCTGCTCCTGTGCTGCTCGTGCACGTGCCCCGTCCAGGCGTCCTCACCTTGATGGTCTCGTACGTCTCGGTGATGATGGCGATGAAGAGGCTGAGGACCATGTAGGTGAAGATGGAGATGAAGCTGTAGATGTAGATCCTGCTGAAGAGCCACAACACAAAACTGCCCTCGTGCAGCTTGCTGAACGTTGAGTAGATCTCATCTCCGTTGATTATGGAGAACAGGCAGCACGCCACTGTGTTGAAGCTGCGGAACTGAGGAGAAACGGCCTGGAATTAAACCCACGTGTCGCCCTATTGGGTTTTTTTTTTCCAAAACATTGTTCCCTGTAACTCATATCACTGAATCATGTAAAAGTCTGATGGTTTTTAAAATCTGTTAGAGTTCCCTGCACTATGTCATGTCTTTGAACCTGATTTAGACATGCAAAGGATGTGATAAATAGGATTGTGTGTGTGTGTGTGTGTGTGTGATGCCGTCTCACATTTTCATGATGTGGTCCTAGCACGATCCAGCCGCAGAAGCAATAGCTGAGATAGATGAGTACAGCGCAGAAGGAGAAACGCATGACGTCGGGCAACGCTGCCCTCAGCGTGAGGATGAGGATCTAGACAAGAGATGAAGATGTTCTCAGAGAAAGACTGAAGCTTCATTACGATGCCGCTCACAGTTTGCAGATTCGAGTTTAAACTGATCCAGAGTTCAATCAGCTATAGCGTTCAGGCCTGAGAATCATGAAGCAGTTTGAGCCTCATCTGTACCCTTTTACAGCTGACTATTATGGGATGCATTATCAGATCTCTTACGTTATATTTCTTAATGAAGCCCAGGTAACGCATGACTCCAATCCACACCAGTATAGTCGCAGTCCCTAACAAAATACTGCACACGTTGTAGTTTGTCAGCTCCTAAAACAAAACCCAGACAAACAAAATGGTTTTCACTACATTTGTACATGTCAAATCACTTCTGGGATTTTTCTATGATAAAGAAGATTAAAAGGTCATCATTTTAAAAATGTTTCACAGCCTGAATAATTGCCAGGTGTAAGTGTGTGTGTGTGTGTGTGTGTGTGTGCGTATGGAGGTGTGTCACTCACTTTGCCCTGGATGCAGATTTTGAGAACTGATCCACTAACAGTCAGTGAGTCACTGAAGATGATCAGAATGTACCAGCCATTGACGAACTCCATCCTGTCGGCCCACGGCACCGATCCGTGATGCTCACAGACAAACCCAACGTACTCCTGGTGATCCCAAACCATCAGCCTTTAACAACAATTCACTAAACTGGACCTGCTTTTTTTCTGATCACTCTATGCTCTATGATCTGTTATAATTTGGATCTTAAAAAGGCAAAATCTATAAATCCTTGCATTCTTGGTTAGTTGAACTTATAAGTGAACTGTGGAGCCTTAAACTAAACGAGCAAAATTGAAAATTCTTACTAAAGCAAGCCAAGTGTACGTTCAGTGTGTGCCAAACCCAGGCAGTACACATAACCATGATAGTACACGTAACCACGGCAGTACAGGTAACCATGACAGTACATGTAACCACGGCAGTACACGTAACCACGGCAGTACAGGTATCCATGGCCCAGGTGTGGCGTGTTAGTGCAGGGCGTGCGGGGAATCTGGGGGCGACTCACGAACAACAGGCGAATCCCAGCGAAGATCGAGCGTGAGCACAGCACCAGCGAGACCACACACACCACGATGACCAGCGAATCGAACAGCATGATCAGCAGGAAGTGGCTCCCGGCATCTGCCGACACAAACCTCTCACTGCTTATTTGTTTATCAAATAGGTGAAAAAAAATTCATAACATCCATTAATGATCTGAGTTTAGCAGTGCACACAACTAATACAACTAATAAATGTTATTTAGGATAATATACAACAGTACTGAAGCAGTAAATAAAAACTCTTTCATTTAATCATATAGAAATGAAACCGAAACATTTGTAAACAAGAAATTATCAGTAAATAAACTCACTGGAATCAGAGACGCTCCATTCTTTGCAGACATTAATCTCAACATCGCTGTGTAAAGACACCTTAATCAGTCCACTGTGGGCTCTGTTGTCAAACATTATCTGTAGAAACAGAAAGCATTATAATGAAGTCACAAACGCAACACAGTTAACTAGAAAATATTTCAAAGCACAGTTTTCATCAAATTTAATTAAAAATACGCAATGATTTTTTTAAATAGTTTAAAAATAAAACATTTTGGCTTTTTAAAACAAACAGGACTATTTTTAGTTTTCATTTTTAAATGATGAGTTTTAAATGATAACTCTTTGATGGTATTTGCTGTGGATGAAATTTCTGTAAACAAAGAGGATTGTTGGACAGAGGAGGATGGGCCTTCTCTGAGTCCTGGTTCCTCCCAAGGTTTCTTCCTCTTGCTCTCAGGGAGTTTTCCTTGCCACTGTCACCCTTGGCTTGATCACTGGGGGCTTGGACTCAGACATCTGTAAAGCTGCTTTGCGACAACAGCTCTTGTAAAAATCGCTAAATAAATAAATCTGGTCTGACTTGTCTGTAGTGCAAGGAGCTTTATTTATGCGCTGTGTGTGTGTGTGTGTGTGTAAGAGAGAGAGAAATGCTGAAGCCTGTACAGTGCGTGTCAGTTAAAAGCCTAAAACTGTAAAGTGGGTATGGGTGTATGCAGAAGTGTGTGTCTGTTTGTCTGTGTGTGTTTTGTATTAGTGACCTGAACAGAAGATGTTTTGGTGTCCTGCCATAAATTTAGCATTACTTTCCTCTGACAACTTTAATACATCACATAGATACAACTCACTGCTGTGTGTGATTTTACTGGTTACTTCATCCCATGGAAGAGTTGTGACACAGTAATGGAAACCCCCAGCAGAAAACACACAGGCATTATAGCATATCATCCAGTACGGCCCCTGTGTGTCAATCTTGGAGAGTATGAAGTACACAAATGGTACTGTGGGTGTAAACGGGTAGTGGGGTTTTTTCCTTCTAATGGAGACACTGTATGCAAGAACCAGTTCCCTTTCTGGTGTATTTAATGCACTGTGGATCTTACACAAAGGAAATTATGACTGAATGTGAAACATCTCGAAAGTAGAATTTCATTCATAAGGTTAAAGGAAAACCACTGATTCATTTGTATAGATTTAGTGGCATAACAAAGAAAGTAATTATAAATAATTAAGATTAATACTTCTAAATTTTTTTATTATTGACTAAATATTCATTATTACAGGGTAAATTTGGGTCAGGACAGTTATGTTCCACAAGGTAGAAGAAAAAAACATTATGACCATGTTTTAGAGTTGGTTTACATGAACAGATATGTGAATAATATATCCCCTTACCAAAATGCTGAAATTGTAGCAATCTGGAAGATCGTCATGACGAACTGTTTGCAGGTTAATGGTCTTCACTTTGAGGTAGATGTTCACAGATAACAGTCTACAGGGCGAGACACTGTCAGATATGATTTGAATGCCTGCCGCTTTTAGAAGAAGCTAACCAGTTTAAGAACAGACGCTCACTCCAACAGTCCAGAGGTCATGGCTAGGTTTACTGCTAGGGTAACGCAGCAAGATACAGTCCAGTGTCAAAGAATGTGAGTGAACGTTCAACAGAAACTGTACCTTTTAAAATGCAGCGTGAAGTTTGCACCATTCAAAAAGTCTTCATTTGCCATGGGATTCATAGGATACATGTAAATGCACTCTGACAGAACAAAAAGCCATTTTTGGTATGTTAGAAAATGAGCCTTAAAGAAATTAATATTATTGTAGCTTCTAGTTATTTCATGCAGAGGAAATGTGTTCCTGAATGATGCTCTAAGAACTTAACCTTTTTCTACATGGGGATCAATGTTAAAGGTTTCATTTTCAGGGGAGATGTTGCCATGGCGGTAGAATTCCTGACACAGAGAAAGGGGAGTGGCCACTCCATTCACCATCTCAAATGCATGATTACCCACAGTCACATTCTGCAGGTTCAAGTACTGACCATTAAAAAAGAAGAAAAACACGGATAAGGAATACAGCAAACAAGTGATAAGAGACTGCAAATTCCACCGACGTGCCACGCATCTTTATCTGACTGCTATCTAGGACACACGCCCAACACAGTCGAATGCTAAACTACAGCAAGAAGCAAAGTCGTTTGGTCTAAACCCAGAAAGTACAAATGTGGAATCAGGTGAAATACAAAATAAGTGCAAAGGTGCATTTTGATATTCATAATAAATACGAACTGCCATATGTCTGTAACCCTCACTGTGAACTGCGTCAGATAATCAGTGTTCAAGCATAATCACATCAGATGAATTGGAAAAAGTCTTTAACGGGGCTTCGGTTTTACCCTCATGATGATGTAGTTGATATGGTCATGGACTTCATGCTTTGTATAGAGTGAGTAAGTGCTGCTACTGTCCTGGTAGTCCTTAAGGAAGAGATGCTTGAAGGCAAGGAGGTTTTCTTCTTTGAATGTGACCATCATCTCATTGCTCAGTCCAAAAGACACTAACTATCAGGAATTAAGGACATAACACGCAAACTTTAATAATGAAAGCAAAACACTGAAACTGTAATTTGAACCAAATTCTTGGTTATGTGCAGATTACAAGTTTGGTTATTACACGTGTCATTTGTGTATTATGAATGTATTATTACTTAAACAGCATGTGGACACTGGTTTCAAATAAACCCAGTTGGGTCCTGATCATATCTAGATCATTTCTATCCTGAAATGGTAGAAATGCACACAATATAAAACCAAGAAACTCAAAGACTTCCCTAATTCCAAAAATAATGTTACCTTCTATATTTAGATTTTTTTTTTTTTAAAGTTAAACCTATTGTTTTGATTCAAACCAAGAAATCACTTTCTGTAGTATTTCTTTTACCTGAAAAGTAATAATGACAATCTTGAGTATCTGAAGCATCATCTTCCATGGTTTGCGTCCCCTTGCCTGGTATTTCTCACATGGGCTCATGAAAAAGTATTTCAGCTTCCTCCTGAGGTCCTCCACCGACAGGCTGTCTAGGTCCGCCTGAACAGACCAGCTGAGGGTTGAAACGCTGCCAACGGAGCCGCCGTTCACCAACACCTCCTGCTCAGACATTAGCTCAGTCTCTGCTCACAGCTTGACTGACAGCACCACAGAGGAACTGAGATGCTCACAGCTGCGCTTGGCTCAGACTGGAAGAACCTGTGGCAGCGTCACAGATCTGATCAGCTCCCACATGGCGTGTGCAAGAAAGGAGCTACATAGCGCATGTTAATCCAGCCAGTTTGCTTACATTCACAGAATATATCTGTCAATCAAAAAAGGCGCTTACATCTTTGAAAGGTGCAGCTGATCATTGATTGGACCTTCAGGGGAAAGCCTTTCAACAGAACTGTTAAATCACTGCCCTTTAGTAGCATACATAACTGTAGTAATATTTATGAGAAATCAGACTTCAAAAAATGTACTTTTACAAACAGACATTGCTTAGTCAATATTAAGACCAACTTGTGCATTAGAAGCTCGTTAGGCTCATAAACTTTGCAAATAAGCATTTGGCAAGTAATTTTCAAACAAGGAAAAGTGATGGTTCTTACAGCAGGTTTGCAACTGAGAGGTCATGGCAGATGGAATCCTGAACCAGAGCACAGACCGCCATACTAACGACCATGACAGGGCAGGAAATGCAGGTGAGAAAATGCCAAAAATGCTTCTCTATGGTCCAGGGCCAGAAAGAACCACCGCCGGCACCTTCCCTTCCCGTCTCCTGCACACTCAGCACCTGAATCAAAGGACCGCTGAAGTGATTGGAAGTGGCCATGTTTGTGCTGGTCTGCCCATTCACGCAGAGTACCCAGAAGCCTCTGTGTCATAACCAGCGAGGTAGGTCAGGTGCTGAGGCATGCTGGGACTTCTCCACCTGACAGGGAGCCTAAGCCAGACACGCGTGTTCTGTCAGAGAGTTTTCCTGTAGCTAAAATAGTTCTTTTAAAAATAGTAATGTTAGCACAGACTCACTCTTCAACAAAAAACCTAACTACAACTGATCTGAACTGTCCACTCGTTTTTCAGTGTGGTTCTACTTCTCTGTACGCAGGAATGATCATCCATGCCAAAGTGACACACACACACAGCATATATAAGACTTTTATGATTTATGAACAAAATTACATATATTTAACCCCCTTCAAAATAAAACATACAAACCTTTGTATACACAGAACATACAAATACAAAATAAAGTAAAAAATAAACGATGTGCTGAGCCTTTCCTTTTACCAGTAGAACAGCTTCCATGTTTTACATGTGGCAGTATGTAAGAGTTATCCCCCCCCCCCAAAAAAAAAATTACAAAGTCATTATGACTTCTGAGAGACAGCATACTGGCTATGTGATTTACATTATTTACATCTAGAACAGCAAAATGATTAACATCTTAAGTCTAATTATCTACCTCATGGCCATTATGCTCCACAGACATTTTCTTCCAGTTTTTGCTATCAAAGTGTAAACCGCACCACACAATTTATATTTAAAAAAAAAAAAAAAACTGAAAAGAAAACAACAGCTTTGGGATATGTAAAAAGCATTCATGGAGAGCTATATCATTTCAGTGTACACACAGCCACAAGTAAAATGGCCATCAACGGTTTACCGTTTGAATTAGAGTATTTCTGACATAATTGCTGACACCATTTTGCATATAATTCCTATTTAAGCATTATCTTGATAGCTAATAGACACCATAAAAGCTTCAGTCTCAACTTCTCTTGTGTTTTTACACATCAAGATGTACGTGCTGTGAAACAGCACAGAGCGAGGTATTGGATGCACACACACGTTCTACGTCATACATGCTGAGCGCCACTAGTGCTGAAACAACAGAAGCAACTCAGTAAGAACAACTGAAACCATCACTTAGCTGATGTTTACAAGAGACTATTAAAGATCTTAGAACTAGTGTATCCCACAAGATGCAGCCTTCATCACTTCCAGTGTAAATGTAAACTATGTGCCGAGTTCTCTTATTTCTGATTATACCACACAAGTCATCTGACTGCTGGTTATAGTGATCTGGGAGAAGGTCCCCATAAAGAGCCTTCTGGAACACCATCATTATCATCAACACCAAAAGCTGCACAGTGAAGTTTCTGTCTGCTAAATACAGCTTCCTGAGGTGGTTCTGCTAGCATGTCAAACAATCTGAAAAGAGCAGTTCATCTCTGTATTTAAGAGAACTACTGACAAGTAAATGAAAGGACTTTCACTCACACACACACACACACACACACACACACACTCAGCATGCGTCATTAAAAGAAAGGTCCAAAGAGCGAGAGCGTAGCGGCTGAAAGTTAACATCCCCACTACTTCCTGTGCTTCCACATGCTCCTGCATCCATATCCTGTCCCTCAGTCTCGAGGTCATCAGGAAGGGGCGGGGCTCCAGGGTCACCAGGTTTTGGAAGGCATGATGAAGTGGAGGAGACGTTTAGGCTGGCGGCAGCTGTGTTGACGGACCTTGATACATCCCTCCTCCCCGTGCATGGAACACAGGGCAGGTTCAGAGAGCTGCTCGTCACAGAAGAAGCGGGGCTTCCCTCTCCATCAGGGTGGAGGCACATGGTGGAATACTTGTCGTAGTCGTAGAGGTCGGTCTTCGAAAGGTCGTTAGTAGCTCCTGGCATGTACTTCATGGTTGAGTTGGAGGTACCTGCAGCTTGAAATGCAAATTGTATGTTCTCTGTTTGACTCACTTCCACTGAAATTGCACATTAATATGTACATCCTCCGAAAACCCGACTCATACACACAAACACACAATTTCCTTCATAAGTGGAACTGTAATTTAATTAAACAAGAAGGAGTTCATAACAGGTACCTTTCAGGGCCTCGAGTTTTTCGTTTTTCACGCGCTGTACCTCGTCTGTGATTTTGGCGATGATGAAGTTGACTGTTCGGCAGTGCTGGATGGACTCGACGAGTGTGTCTAGGCCGCGGGGATTTTCAGCCAGGAAGTCCAGCAGCTTCCCGGCGCGTTTGCCCCGCGTAGTCCTGCAGCTGATCTCCTCCGTGTCCTCCCTCGTCAGGATCTTTTTCGAGCGCAGATAGTCAAAATGCCGCTCTGCTATCAGCTTATCGACAAGGTATGGCCGAAGCCTCTCCAGGGCCTGTGAAATGTAAACACCAGAACAGCTGTGAGAGGCAGAGTACATTTCCGTTTTTGCATTCCTGTTATTCTGCGCACTATTCTATAATCTCCATATACAAAGTCAGAATAAAGAAAGGACTGCATTGTAAATACACTAAGCTCTGCAGCAAAGTAATGACGAATTCTGTTGAATGAAATTCTCACTCAACCTAGGTCCAATCAAACCGATGTCTATTTTTTATTTGTTTTACATTTACAGCATTTGGCTGACGCTTTTATCCAAAGCAACTTACAATTGTGACTGAATACATCTTGAGCAGTTGAGGGTTAAGAGCTTTGCTCAGGGGCCCAACAGTGGCAACTCGGCAGAGGTGGGGTTTGAACCAGCAACCTTCTGATTACTAGTCAAGTGCCTTAACCCGTTTTTACTCATCGTATTTTTTGCATTGCAGGTTGTGTGGGCATCAGACCCCTTTAGTTAAGCAGGGCTCGGTCTAACACAGGGTGTTACCCTGCCCCCGAGGTTTGCAGGCTTGCCTGCGCAAGCACATCTGAATGATTACGACGCTCTTGTAATACAAGTTCAATCGGGTGTGATGTTGCATGGAGTCCCACGTCTAGATCAGTGGGCGTTTAAAACCCCTTATTTAACAAACATGGTTCACGATGCAGTGCAAGTACAACAGGTCTCTGTGGAGCCATTTAACAAAATCACGTTACTTCGCATTTGTTTTTCCGATTGCCATTTATGTAATCGTGTTATGTTTCTAGGCGATATTGTCCCACCTGGAATTCAAAACGAGCAGGCGACTTTTAAATGAGCCTACTAGTTTTATAGCTTCCACAGAAATGTAATCTCTCGTGATTTAATTGTATCGTCATCTCACTGTGAAGGATAATTTTGTTGCTTTTAGCCAGTAGTTGCTTATGATTAAACTTTCACTTCCACTTCTAGACAAAGCTGCTTGCTCAGTAAGATGTATTCTAGATAACACTTTTTCTTGGAGTACACAGTCAAAACACCAGCTAATTCAAGGTATGGTTTTGCTGAAATGGCCTATACTGAGATTGCAGGTAACTATCTAGTTTACTTACTTCCTTTTTCACTTCGGCCATTTCGTCTTCCGTCAGGTGAGTGACATCCATTCTCACCCTATTAGTTTTCTATCACCACCTCCGGGAATCCTGCGCCTATTTTGTTTACAGCGAAATTACGTTTTGCTTAAATCGACTTAATTAATAGAATTTAGAGCTTCCTGGCAGTAACTGCTACCGTACAACAGCAGTTCAACAAAGGCATGTGACGTCCAATCAAGAGGAACTCTTGACACACTTCCGTATCGAGCACACCTACGTCACGAGTGGAAGACGCTCGCTTCATGATCGGGCAAACTGAGCATAACTTTACATATTAACTATTAAATCTCGGGTGCTTTATTGGGTAAATCTCATGTCTACATCCTGAAATGTTTTTAGCCAATTCTGAAAAGTAAGAAAAGGAAGGTAAACGTCGGAGTATAATAAATGAATCACACATTTAGCGAAATACAACTCCGACCTACAGATCACTGCAACTGGCTTTGAGCTCCTCCGACTTGGTTTCCCCAAAAATGTTCATAATAAGCACAGGGAAGCTGTTGCAGTTCCTCCAACAGCTAGAGTTTCACCCTGGACAATGGCACTGGTCTGATAACACGTATTGATCTTCTGTCAGTGAGTGAAACTGGCAGGGTATAGCTTATTAAAACGGGTGCCGTGCAGTCAACCCTCAATATCTGTGCCATTTACCCATAGAAGCACACCAATCAAAATCCATCTGGTAAAGGAGAATCAATTTATCCTGTTTCTGCAAACATAAAAAAGAAGAAAAAAAATTCTCACAAAGTTGTTCATAAACAGCTCGTGACTAATAAGCAAACACACATTAGGTATGTTTTATAGATATTTCAATTTAATCTTAAATTCAAATATATCATTATACAACAGGTAGTTATGACGAAGTAATTTGATTGGACGAGATATTCCATGAGTGCTAATACAGAGTAGAACAGCAGTCACACTTTAAAGTATACGTGTTAAAAGTCTAAATGTTAAAAGTCTTCTTCACAGGTACCTTCTATTAACTGTTAAAGTCATTACCGACCATGATCCATATTTAAATGCAACAAACTTTATTTTTAACTTACTGGAACCACATGTCACCAAAGTGACTGTCCACATACTTCCATACCACTACATATTTCACTGGTTGCAAAATAAATGGAAACACATAAATGTATATGATACATGTATCTACAAATATCTATATATGATAATATATCTTCAAATATCTATATATGATAATATATCTTCAAATATCTATATATGATACATGTATCTGTGGTCTCATGCCTACAGCTGAATTACTGTGCTGTTATTCTGTATAATAGCACTCTGTCTCGCCATCTGTTACTTAGCTATTGTTTAACTTGTGTTAAAGCACCATAGTCATTGTTTTTAGTAAAAAGGAAAACACACATGTACATATACACCCCCACACACTGCAGATCAAACGTGGCCACTCATTTCAGGAAGTGAGAAGAGCTGCAGGAAGGTGACAGAAGTTCTTCAAACATGTCTGTGTAAGAGTTCTTAAGGAAGTCCACATAGTTCTGAATGCTTCGTTTGTGGCTTTCTGATTGGTCCAGACTCAGTCGCAGATCCCTCAGACGCATCTCAAACTGCTTCTCAATCTGTGTAAACAGACAGCAGTAACCAATCAGATCAGGCACATACCCAATCCTTCCACCATCTCTAATCTCAAGATCACAGTGTCGAACTGGCTTTAGCCCAACCAGAACCATACCCCACAACTATAAACTTTCACTAAATCCAGCTCTAAAACCCTAAATCACTAACTGTACTTCCTAAACCATAAATCACTAACCGTAGATACCAAAACCTCCATCACTAACCATGGATACTAATTCTTCTATCACTAACTCTAATCGATCTGAGGATTACAAATAGAACACTGCACTGATGACAGACGTAGTGCATGGATGACTCTGAAAATAAACATTGAGAATCATCGAGATTACCAGTTTGTCATCACTGACAAATTTCTAACTTTCTAACTGTTGTCTGCTAAATGTCTGTGACAAACACCACTGGATGCTGTAGGTATCTTCCCTACTGGTGCTCTGTGTTTACTGTTCTTGAAGCAAACAGACAGTGTGCTGTGCTGGAACTGTTTGTGTGTGTGTACTAACAGACAATGTGCTGTGTTGGAGCTGTCTGAGCTCATTCTCTCGTTGGTTTGTCTCAATCTCCAGCTCCTGGATCCTATTCAAGAGATCAGTCTCTCCCAAGGAAGCCTTCTCCTTCACCTCACACACCTTCACTCACACACACACACACACACACACACACACACATACACATACACACACACACACACACACACACACACACACACACAC